>JARDUL010080327.1:0-11662 GCA_030265205.1 Dirona pellucida | reverse complement strand
ATTATTATTATTATTATTATTATTATTATTATTATTATTATTATTATTATTATTATTATTATTATTATTATATATATAATGCTGTTGAAAATGAATAATTAAAACTATTTTGCATCAATAATCTCACATTTGTTAAAAAATCATAACTATAGAACAATAGTTAGGAATAAATGATGAAGCAAAGTATAAATATAATTTCTAAAAACAGGTTGTTAGCTATCGAAAGTTACATGTTACATGGTGTTTGGAGAAAAACATAATCATTCTAAAAATATCCTATAAAAAGGTTGGGTTTTAAATGAGTTTTAAAAGAACCCGAAGAGTTTATAGATTTTTCTACTCATACGATATGTGGGAGACTACAGCAGCTGACATATCATAATTTTCTTGACCAAACATTTCACTAGGTTAAATTTTGTCAGTAAAATACACATCGCAAACATTTCAAATCATGGAAATCTATTAGCGTACAGCTGATCAACGAATGAATGTCTTTGGGGTACATATTATGTTAAGGCGTTCAACTCAAAACAAAAACTGAAGACGAGGTAAGGTGCCCTATGCCTGCTACAAGAGCTCCAGAGAGTATCATAATCCCTGGTATTATTTCATATGTATACATTTTTTATTTAATTAAAAAAACATCAAAAACAGCGAGGACGAACTCCTCAACAGTTTTAATTTTTGGTGCTGTGTGTTTACTTGTTTGTTTGTTTGTTGGTTTTTTTCCTCGTCGTAGAGGCATTGACCCTCACTGTTTTTGATGTTTTAGTGTTACTGTCTCTTTGTGTCGTCGCTTGACGAAGGCTTTTGGCCGAAACGTCGCTGGTCTTGTTTTGTCCTCGTCTTCCAGAAGCCTCATATTTATTCCTTTCATATATATTTGAATATGATTGGCCTCAGTGGGTCTCATAATATTTTTCAGATAATAATATTATGGAGGGAAGTGAATAAGAAAATATAGAAAGAGATTAATTGATTTAGTTGATGCAAAGTAAAGGTGCAAAATAAAAAATGTATGTTGACAAAAACAAAACAAAAAAGGAAAAAAGAAAGGAAAAGAATGAAAGGTCAAGTTGGGCTAATATCACATTAAAGAAGGTTCTTGGGCTAAAATCACATTTTATAGAATCACATGACCAAATAAAATACATGGAAACACTTGTCTGAATATTAAAATCATGGAATTGTTATAAATCTTAACGAGTCAATTTAGATATGGCGCGATATTCAGTATTCATTTATTCATTCATTTGCGCAAAAAAAGTATAAGTGTCTATATAAGGCGAAGAAAAGGTGAGAAGTGAGAATGAAGAAGTGCATAAAAACTTACAAAAACATCATGTCATGTTTGACGTGTTGCTCTAAAATAAATAAGTATAGACGTATAAAGCCTTAAAATTATTATGGACTAGCTAGATAAATTAATGACCAGAAAACGATCTGTCGAGCAAGCCGCCAAGGCTAAGACTAAGGGCAAGCGCAAGGCGCTATCAGGGTCCGCTATCCTTTTTTTAGGCTGAGTTTGAGACCTGTCCATTCATTTTTATATAACAAAAAGTAAAAGTAAATAAAGTATATTAATATAGATCCTCTTTTTATGAATCTTTGATGTATATCTCTAGAGTTAGAGTACTATTAATATTATTATTATAACTGTAGTCTATTCTGTCTCTATAGTATAGTCTATAGACTATATAGTATAGTACTAATACTAATAATTACTAATAATACTACTAATACTAATAGTATAGTATAGTAGTAGTAATAGTAGTAGTAGTAGACTAGTAGTAGTATTTACTAGTAAATACTAGTAGTATATACTGACTATATAGATAGTCCGTTTCAAAATGCATCGCGGGCGTGATGGAACAGGGGCAGGGGCGTATCATAAAATCGCAACTTTTCAGGAGAGCCAAAAAACTGTTTCATTTCGTTATTTTTAAACAACATAACATAACACCATGATTTTTTCCAAGCACACTAGATTTTTGTCATTGCCGAAGACATGGTATCTTTATCATCACAATTTCAATAAGTTTAATATTAATATTTTCATCATAATAATTAATTATAATTAATGATACGATACGCCTTTTTTAGTTTGCTGAAAAATCGGCAAACACTGGGCGTAACGTAACATATGATACCCTTTTGCTTTCTCATCCGTTCCCTCTCTATTCTTGTATAAAATAATCATAATCTAAATCATGTTACGCGTTTTGTTCTTTGAATATTCAGTTAATAAACTATCTGTTTTATCCGTTTATGACGTATATAGCATTAAAAACGGAATGACCGGCCGCACATTGTTAGATGCACAACTCTCACATAGAATGCCGATAAAACTTGTGTCCGGCACGCTTGACCGGTGTTTAACGGGATGCATGTTCATTCTGTTATCATCCCGTTTTGAAGGTCGGCAAACCGTAAAGATTTATTGTCTGGCACGGCCGCTTTCGCACGCGCCTTATCAACTCAGAGATTTGTCCACCTGTTGCTGGATTAGGAGAACTATGAACGAACTCCCTGAATAGTTATTCGGGTTTCTGTGCATTTGTTTACCATTGAATTAAGTATCAAAGTATTAAAATTAAGTGCAAATGATCATAAAACCTCTGCGACTTTAGGCGTATCATGAGGTGTGCCTATAAAATGAAGGCTCTGCGGCAAGACGGAAAATCGTTATTGAACAAAGGCGTAACATATGATACGCCGGTGTTATATTATGAAAAGAAGCTTTAAATTCTTGATACGCCCAAACTTTAAATTTGAATTCCAACTTTATTTTTCAAGATATCAATTTGATATTTTAACACAACATGCCTATGGTCTATGGTCAGTACAATTCACATATTCACCGGAAGCACAAAGGCGTATCATATGATACGCCCCTGTTCCATCACGCCCGCGATATATCCACGCTTAGAAATAATAAAAGTTAAAAGTTTAGTAAACTAAAAGAAAAGTGTTAAAAATAAAAGCCTGTCCAGGTCCTGTGCCTGTACTACTGTATATTATTTGTATCTCTAAAATTATCTGTTATTATATTTGTATACCGGTACCAGTCAGTACTCAGTACAGTAGAGTAGTCCAGTAGTAGTAGTTAGTAGTATTAGTAATATAATTATAATAGAATAGTAATAGTATAAATAGTGCATTCCATATTATTAATATTAAATTATATATATTAATATTATTATCATTATATATATATTAATATTATTATTACAAATTACACCCAGGCCCCAGCCCCATGACTTTAAAAACCAAACGAAAACTATTTAACTACTTAAAATTAAAATAACCCGCCCTGAGTCTAAAAATAAGAATTTAAGCTTTTACTTTTATGATCTTAATCTTATAAAATTATAATTAGTATTATTAGTGTAGTGTTAGAGTTAGATAGTTTAGTATTACTAATTAATTAGCGCTAGACAGATTATTGATATAAAAAACAACAGAGTAACACTGAACAGAGACGAACGAGGTGCTTGATGTGTGATCCTAACTTTCAGAGGTTTTACAATACACCACTCACTATACTAATACTACCACAGTAGTAGTAGTAGTAGTAGAGAGGAATACAGTAATAATGATAGTTTTCAGTTTCAGTGGTGTGATGAACTGATTTACAATCTCTATATTATATAAGTTGGTGAACAGGGAAATTGTTACTGAACGGTCATGTTGCGACACGTGTGTGTCATATTATAATGTTTAAACATTAAAACATTTCCACCTGCCTGAAGTGACTGGAGTTTTTTTTATACATTGCTTTAAAAAAAGTAAAAAAGCAAGCGAAATACTGTTAAAGGGTGTTTTTTAAAGCCAGAATTTTTTTCTTCGTTTGGTCGTGGGTATATGATTTATGAATGATGGAATGACCATGCAAAAGGAAAAACTTCACTTGGTGGATCCAACATAATATAGTTTTAGAGATCTCAGATATATACCTTTGAAAGTAAGCATGGACATGCATTTTGAAATAGACTAGTAGTAGTAGAGTCTCTTTCTACGCCTACGCGGCTATTTATGCAGAGGTTGGCATAAATTTTGATGGCAGTTAGTGAGTTAGTAGTAGACAAAACTAAAACTATGGATTGTTGTGACTAGTTTACTGATCGTGACAGCAGTATGCTTGAAGTTTTTAAAGCTTGAGACCTTTTTAACAATCTGATTTTTAATTCTGTAATGTATTTAAATTTCTATTTCTTTGCAGGAAAACCTATAGGTGTCTAAATATTACATAAAGGGGACGGTCTGTATAATACTCGAGTGTGGCAATGTTTCATCTCTTGCAGAACAGACAAACGCATGGCTCTGCATCAAAAGGTTAGTTTTGTTTTTTAAAGATATATTATAAATGTAATGACAGAAACAAGGCTGTTTGTGGGTATTTGTGATTAATAAATCAATGAATTGCTTGGCCATGACTATGCTTTTATGCATGTTTTCATTATATATATGTTGAGCCTTTCGTGCAGCGCAAGGTGCCGTTGCCTAGGCATCCCTAAGACTAAGAAGGAAAAAAGATAATTCATCAAGAGGCGCCAACCTGATGTCAACAGGTATCACCTATGATGTCCAAGTGAGCAAATAATGGGTTAATAATCTTGCTCAAGGAAAAAAATGAAATTTCTGAAGCGGGTCACCCAGGTTGCAGTGCAATGCTTTATCCACTCTGCCATCTTGCCCCTTGTTTTCATTAGATGTAAATTAAAACAACAGATGAAAACAGATTTTGACATTTTATAGTTTTGGTCATGTTTTGTTCTTGTGTGTGTACCCTGCTGTGGAATCAACATTTTATATCTTTCTTCTGACGTACATTTTGACTGACAAGTTGCACAGAGAACTATCCTTGCCAAACCCTTTGGTCACTGTTGTTAGAGTAGAGGCCAGTAGTTTGACATAATTTCATTATTACTTACTCTGTGATTTGGTTTGTCCTTTTTAAATATTTTGCTGAAATGTGAAATACACAGTACAGATCCAATTTTCTCAAAATTTTGAGCAGGCACTGCTTCTCATTGTAGATGTTTTTGCTTCCCTAAATCAATAGATAGGATGTTATGTCTTTGAAATTACGCTGTAAGTTAAGGTTTGCAGTTTATAGCCTGCATCACTGTAGGCAGATTTTTTTGGTCCTATTTTGGAATAACAATTATTATATATTTTGTTCTACTTCAGGAAAGCCTGTGTCAATTGATCTGTCATTTTTGCTGACAAAGTTTAAGAACTACAGCACTGATGAATATTCTACATCCGATGACAATGGAGTGAGTATTATGTTGTTGACAGGCATAAAGAGGACTTATTTGTGTACATGACTACATTTTTGCAACACTGAACTGAGGCTGGGAATCGATCAATGATTTGGTTTCAAGATTTGTCTCTTGACATGTGACACTCCCATTACTCGTAAATTGTTTTTAAAAAATCAGCTTACATGCTGTTCATAATCATAACTGAGATCTTCTTCATACATCAACTTATGCCACTCATGATGTTGGATTTGACTTCTCTTTTTCATAAAAAAATTGCTTTTTCAGTTTTTCCACTTAATGTGTTCCCAAGTAAAGTACATCTAACCAGATTTCTTCTTATCTTATTGTTACTGTAATTCTCATTTCGTAAAAGCAAAAACCTAAATTTGTCTTATTTTGTTCTATTTATTTTTTTACTAAAAGTTTAAAGTGAGAAAAAAATTGTTTGAACAGTCAAAACTTTCATAGATCAAGATTCTGAAACAAATTTAATTTTGATGTAATGGTTCTCATTTCAGATGTCTGTTCCTCCAATGGCATGCTCATTTGCAAAAAGTAAGTACTTGAAAGGTGCCCAAAAACTATGCTGGACCAGATTCAGATACCACAAGAATTTACACTTTATATTATTTGACATTTTGTTTGTTGTTGTTTGTCTGTGAAGGACAAAGCAAATGTCAGAATCCAAAATGTATCTTTTTCTAAAAAAAAATCACATGTTTTGATCAATAAACAGATAACTTTGCTTGAAAATATGTTTCCTAATGAATGGTGTTTAAGACAAAATTGATATATATATATATATAATATAGTAATAAAATGTGATATCTGTAGTTTTTTTCTTTTATATTACTCCCCCAATTTGTTTTTTCTTTTTTTCTCTACCTTTTACCATAATATACTTGAATGTTTCCTCAGCTTACCAGAATGGAAATATTCTGAGTGTAGTGGATGAAGACGGATATATTGTCCTTTATGATGTCAACAAGACTGGACCTGCTGCTGTCAAAAAGAGTAAGAAATGACAGTTTTTGATTATGGTTTGGTACTGCAATATAAAAATTATTCAATTTTTCTCTTTTTAATATGTTTAGATTTTAATCTATCTTCTTTTACTATTCAGCTTTATTTTAGGTATCTTAGCAAATATGGAAGTAAAAGCAGATCTTTGAATTGCAGGGTCCTGCTGATAGGTGACCTCCTGAATCTCATGTCATTCTGCTTTGCTTGCTCTTCTTACTTTTTACTATTCATAATTCAACTGTATGACTTATCATATGCCTCTCTTCTAATTTTAATGGTCAATAGAAAAAGGCCAGTGTCTTAGATCATAATCATGACGTAAAATTCAATAACTTTTGAACAATTACCCCTCTACTATCCTGATTTGATAAGAGAAAATATGTCCAAGTCGCCTTTTATTAGCCACCCTGTGACTATGGCAATAATATATATTTACAGTTTCACAATGATAGATAAGACTTAAGAGAAGTTATGTGGCCTTTGTGTCCATGTGGTTAGGTTGCCTGGCACAAAAGTCTTTTTATTTTTATGCATGAGTTTCTTACTTGATTCAGGTATGAATGAGTATCCGGCTACAGGCAGGAAAGATACTGTTATAACAATGTTATGATGTACCCAACGCCCAACAGGCTGCCCTAATCTATTATTGAAAATAACAGACAAAAAGGCAATGTGTAGGAGGCTTCTAAGAAACAAAACAGAATTCTACTGTATTATCCCTGGGGAATTGAGGACTTTGACTGACACAGTTTGCTTGGGAATAAATGAAGCAAATTCTGTGAGCCTGAAGTTGTACATAGGTACTGACTATAAACCCATCTTTAATGATTTAGTTCATTAGGTTCAAATTTGTCTAATATTAGATTCCAATTTTCGTGTTTCCTTGGGGACAGAAGATTCCCACTGTCTTAATGTTCTTTCTCCGTTTTCATTTTATAGCTTGGCAGGCTCATGCTAATGCTGTGTTTGATCTGACTTGGGCTGAAGGTGACAAGCAGATTCTTACTGCCTCAGGAGACCAGACCATTGCACTATGGGAAGTGGAGCGCGCTACTAAACTAGAAGTGTTTAAGGGTCACACTAGTAGTGTCAAGTCAGTGTCTGCCCGCCTTGGAGACGAAGGTGAATATGAGAAGAAAAGTTTTTGGTATGGTGGTAATTAAACAAAATGCTAGTTTTATGAAAGTGCTTAGTAATAGAAAGGATTACAATGTTATGGTAGCCTATATATTACCATTCAATTGAACGAAAAGTGTGTATGATATTAAAGTGCAGGGTGAAGAAAGACAATATGAAGAAAAAAAGTTATTTTGAAATTGGAAAATTTATGAATGACTTATTATCGGCTTATACTTATTGTTGTGATCAGTGCGTCTTATCAGTGACTGCATATATAATGTTATCATTTATGCATCCCTTACAGTTTTTTTTTTCTTTTCAGCTGTATTTGCATCTGGGTCGAGGGATGGCCATATTATGATATGGGACAAGCGAATATTCCACAAAGGTGGGTGACATTTGATGAATAGGCCTATAATGAGCCAAAATCAAGAAACATAGTTTTCAAATCTTTCAGATAACCCTTGGGTGCTACTTTTCCGATTTATGTTTATGTCAGAATTCTGGTTTCATGAGATTCCTATAGTTATGGGTTTGGTTGGTATTGAATTTATACTTTTAAAAAGGAAACCATATCTAAAATAATTCTGGTTTGATATGATTTGATCAGTGGTGTTTCTGGTTTCACAACCCCTGGACTGTGACACCCATTGACTAACCACATTTTTAATTTTTTTTTGTAGAAGCAAATTTTTCATATATCCCCTCAAACTTATACCGATGTTTTAACCTTACCGTTAGGTGGAGAGAGTATTGAGTGAGTTCTCAAATATTGATTTTTAACTTCCCTTTCAGCATGTTTGAGATTGCACCTCCTGTTTATAGTCCTATAGAACTTAGTGTCAGAGCCCGGTAAACCCTGAATGGTCCCGATAACTCTCTATATATCAAAGTTGCATCATTATCCACTATGTTAGCAGTGATGTCCCCTTGTAAAACTATCATAATTGATCTTGGGCTGCTAGTTTTAGAAATTTCTTTTCTATCTTAACAGAAGGGGCAATTCCTCCTGTTGACACGATTTACAATGCACATGCCCTCCAACAAATTAACACACCAGGGAAAGCACGGAAAAAGAAATTGTCAACACCAAAGGTACAAATCTTTCTTTTCTTTCTTACACAGTCTGCTGTAGTACTGCATCAGGGAACTTTTTATTTTTTTAAAATATTTGGAATCAAACTATGATGAAGACTTTAACAATTTTATTTGGTAACTAGTATTAATACCATTTTTCATTAAAAGCCTTTTCACTAGTATGCATGCCTAATGTTACTCTGGATCATGCCAGGATATATGTCCATCTTTGGATTTGGGTTTTCCTATGGCTTTCACTATTGACATGATTTTGTTGGAAGCATTTCCAAATTCACAATCCCTCAGCAGTTTGTCTGCATTAATAACAGTAATAATAGTATTATTTCTTTTAGATAACAAACGTTATCACTGAATATTTGTTTAAAATATCATTATTCATATTTCTGCATAAGTTGGTGAACTTTGAAAATTTAAAAACGATACATTTTCTCATGTTGTAAATATGGTTTGTTTGTCAATTTTAGGATGGCCAGCAAAGTGTAACTTCTGTCTTGTTTCAAGATGACAATCATTTGATTTCTTGTGGAGCTGTTGATGGGTAAGTCTCAGATAGAGAGTTGAAGTTACTTCCTGTGTCAGACAAAATGATTTTCACAAAACCTGTTTGCTTGTAATTCTAGAAAAAGTAATTTTTGCGCAAAAGGAATTCAATTTAAATGGGGGAAAAGTTAACCATTTAATGTCACATTTTAGGTAAAGAATGCATTGGTACAATTACTACATATAGTGATGGGCAGGGTATGAAAAAGCAATTTGATATTGTATGTCAATGCCTGATTATTTGTTTTATTCAGTTATCTGCATTGTGATTGTGCTCAAGGATGTTAAAAAATATTTGTATGATATTTATTTGCACTTTTAGTAGCAAAAATACTGCCATGTACATTTCTTTGGATGGGATTTTCCACTGCTAAACTACTTTTCATCTCTCATCTCATTGACCTCAAGAGTTGTTATTCAAATGTTTTTCTCCTTAACTTCCATAAAACTGAGTTCAACGAAAAAGATTATGATCCCAATGTTAGTACCTCCATGATACCAAGTTATGTTGATCATGATTAACAAAACAGGACAATCTTGTTAATTTCATTGTCTTTTCTAATCAAAGCTGGATGACACTTGATGGTTTGTCTGAAATGTTTAAGACTGCTCAAATCATTTTGGTTTATTACCATTTTAAAATGAGGAAGTAAATATAATGGGATCAGCAAAAATATTTCTAACGTTAGTTTAGGAGACTGACTAACCGAAGTTAGTGTTACAGATGCAGACAAACCTCAGTTTCAGTCACAGACTAAGCTTTGTTTCAGACCAGGCATTTTCAATTGTATTTGTTTAACAAGGGTGTAAATCTTTCAAATTTTGTCTGATTTCAGACTTTTTGATTTTTCGTATGTTAGTGATTTGGTCTTGCTGATGTTTTCACATGTTTTTGTTTGTTTGTCATTTACACCCGTTTTAATAATCTTAATTGAAAAAGAAAGTTCTTTTATCTTCTGGTATTTGCTGTTAATAATGTTGTAAATTATGTTTAGCATTTATTTCAACTTTGATTTTGAATAATTTATTTATTTGCTACAAATGTTTTCCCAGTTGTATCAAGGTGTGGGATATGCGCAAGACTTACAAATTGTTTACGACTGGAGCCGTGCCTGTCCAGGTTTTCCACTACCCTGGATCAAGTCTTAGAAAGCATGGTAATTTTTACACCCTATTATAGAAATACAGATGATTATATATATGGGTAATAGAATTACGTTCAACCCTATTGATTTGACTCTCATAACTAAAATTATTAACCAACTTAACAACTTTCCATTATTGACTGATATTGCATCATAACAACGATTGTTGACCAAGGGAAACAAGTTGCACGACTGTCAAGATTTCTAAATTAATTAACTTATTTATGTAGATAACTCTAAAAGCCTATCAAAATTAGCTTTTAAAGTTGCTATTTTGCTTTTGAAATTATGCAGTCCTCTCCACTTGATCATAATTTGGTTAATCACAACTGTTCTGTTCTATATATATAAAAGTAACCAACGGATCGCAACTTCTGTCGCTCAATCAGAACCACCAAGCGTCCTTTCGTGTCATTCTTGTTAATCGATTAATTGTTTGTGGTTTAGAAAGGGGAAACCCTAAATGTCCCTTGTATTGTTTATCGTCCCAAAGGAAGCTGTATCATTACCCATACTTTTTCCCATTTTACGGATTACTAGCTTCAGGCAGTCCACCTCATTTTTAATTACAACTCTCTGAGAGCCAATTCAATTGGTTAAAAAAAAATTGCATTTAAAAAAAAGGTAGCAATAACTTTAAATTGTCCAAAATGCAACTTGTGATGCACTTAGTCAGTGCTGCCATATTTGTAAAATTGAATTACATTTGCATTTTTTCATGGCAATAAATCAAAGTAGGCATGGTACTCAGTAGATTTGTATTGTTGAATGGGAATTATTATCAATTGTCATTTATTTTTATGCAGGCTTCTCGTGTTTGACCCTGGAAGACAGCAGGTCAAGGTTATTTGCAAGTTGCACTGATGACACCATATATGAATACAACATGAGGTCACTGGAGGACAGGCCAGGTAGATTATTTTTTTGGGCAAATAAAAACTTGACCATTATGGTCTCTTTACACTTCAAAAAGGAAATAAGTTTGTGCATGACTTGATGTAAAATGGCTGTAGAAAAAAACAACCTTTTATTTGTTGTTGCTTCATTTTAAAGACTTCTAATGAAATAGAAATGCTGGTTTACTTTTTGCATTTATTTGTTTGGTTGTTATTAATAAAATCTTATGTTTTTTTCTTCTTTTCAGTTCATTGCTTCAGAGGTCATAAAAACTCTACATTCTATGTAAAAACAACCATGAGCCCAAACAACCAATTCCTACTGAGTGGTTCAAGTGACAATCATGCTTATGTGTGGCAGGTAATTGGCACATGTTTTGTTTACTGTATATAATGAGATGAAAATTCACGGCTTTTCGTTTCATTGCATGTTTCGGCTCAGTAATTTAGAAAATTTAATTTTAAGATATAATTTTTTTTTTTATCGTAAGCTCAGTTTAGAAAAGAAAATAGAGAAAAATCAACTAAGATGGTTTGGACATGTAAACAGAATGAATGATAGTAGGATACC
>JARDUL010080216.1:0-11664 GCA_030265205.1 Dirona pellucida | reverse complement strand
TATATATATATATTGAACACAGGTTTGGAATCAAGTAGCTACTGATGAGGGCAGAATTAGAAGGAATTTGAAAATGTATTGAATACAGATGAGAAATATAGTGCATTGTTATTCTGAGTAAGAGTAATTGTGAGCACATGTTTGAAATGGCTCATCAAGATTCCAAAACAAGATGAAAATCATGTACTGCTGATTTTGCAAAATACTCAAGTGGTCGGCAAGGACTGCTGGACCTCTATATTTCATACCCCAGTCAACGGTACAAAAAATCTGAATGGCCATGTCCTCTCTACCCTTGGGGTGTCAATAAGTGACGGAAATAGATATTTAGCCTGCAGAGAGATGAAAGTTGATTTGTTTTTCTGGAGGAAAAATATCTGGTAAATTTTGATACAGCAATAACAATTTGAAATGTTTGAAATAGTTTCTACTATTTACTGTGAAGTAAGAAAACAATGGCAATAAGCAGACTTTGAATAATACCCAAATTATTTGAATCACAATATATTGTATAATGATTTTGACTGGTCAGGTTTCTGGTTTTGCTCATACTCATAATGGTATTATGCTCCTCAAGGGGTTCCTTCAGTCTCTCAGTCTTATAGCACAGCGTGCCTGCCATCTTACTAATTCTCAGCAACATATTATGGCAATAACTTTGCATTGATAATAATAATAAATGGCATTTATATAGCGCTTATCCACAATCATCACCATGCTCTAAGCGCTTTACAGTAGCACATTTACCTTGGGTGTCCTCACTACTCTTATTCAAAATAGCAATGCATTACATTTTTGTATTCAATACATTTTAAGTCTAGTTACACAGAGATGCTACTTTTCTGGAAATAAGAAAATCCAGAGTTTTTTTGTTTTTTTCTTCTCATTTCAACTTGTGACTTATAGAAAGTTCAGGAAATTTTGGCAGAGTCCAGTGGCATCTCTACTTACAAATTAAATTTTTGACTCATTAACTTATTTACATAATTTTGACTATGGGAGTTGATGGCAATTTGGAAAACCAATGCATTGGATGATCCTGAAGCCACAAGGGAAAAAAGACGTAAGGTGGACTAAAAAGGTAATTGGTGAACAAAAGACACACACATCCGCATGAGATTCGAGATAGGAGCCAATGATGGATCTCTGAAATGAAAAAAGAACCAAAGAAAGTATCACATTTTATCACTGTAGATGCTATGGGATTTGATAAAGAAAGGATTTGTTTTGGCTGAGACTGAGACTGAAACACAATGGGTCAGCAAACCCAATGTTAAATTTAAATTATTTAAGTGCCAGCTTCCCCGTCAAATTATTTTTGTCTGATTAGAATCAGCACTGAAGAATGATGATTTAAAAAATGATTTGTTCCCTGAAGCTGATATTCTATGTCATCGCCATACCCTAATAATCAAGAAATAACTCACTAGAATTGATATGGCAGGCTGTTTAGATTGCTGACTTGATGCCCACTAGACTTAAAATGTATTAATATACAAAAATGTAATGCATTGTTATTTTGAATAAGAGTAGTTGTGAGGACACGTTTGAAATGTCTCCCGTTTCCAAAACAAGATGAAAATCAGAACAGGGCAGGCTATTTCAATTGATGACTTGATGGCCAAGTCGGCGAGATGATTTAGCGTAACTGGTTGATTGAAATTTGAGGAAAGATAAAATGCAAACCTCATTTTAATTTGTGTTATTGGGTGGTTGAAATAAGAGCTGTTAGAAGTGTGCCAGCACAGGATTATTAACTTCCTCCAGAGAAGAGGCATCTCGAGAATTATGATTCATGATTGTCACCAAATGGGAAAATAGTAAGTTTGATATGGTGATTTCATGTGAAACAAAAATAAAGCCATCAATCTAATCTTTGGAATTGTGTATTTATGTGTGCAGAAACAAGTTTTAGTGTTTTTTACCAACTTGGTGTTTTTTTTAGATCCAAGCATTCCTTCCTTCTCATTCCCATGACTGGGTAGCCGTCGGGGGGGGATGTGCCGGAAGCAGAAGACACATTCTTCCTCCATGACAGTCTGTCCATGGCTTTCTCCAATAGTTCCTGCATTGGCAGTCTTGAACACTTGTTGTTTATACCACACATTTCTTGGTCATCCTCTTCTTCTTATCCCAGTCTAGCATTGCAAACAGTGTTATGTAACTGGAGAATAATTTTTCCCCAAAGTTTTCACTGCATAGAGCCGAGGCATCCCTCCATCAAGGGCCGAGGGCTGTCCAGACCCGTCTTGATTAAAGCCTTATTTTGAAACTAACACGAGTCAGAAATGTTTTTGTTTGCACCATTACTGTCATTTCCACTCTGTGTCTTCTCACATACTCTGAAATAAGATCCATCTTAAACTGAAAACATTTGAGCAATCCAAAATAGTTTGAGATAAATGTTTTCAATTTTACTTATTTTATGATGTGCGATTTTAGATGTTTTTAATGTCAATCAGTTAAAGCAGAATTTGCATAGTAAATCTACTTCTGAATGAAAATTCTTAACAAGTTAGTTGTGTGTTATGTGTTAGTCAAAATCCTGTTTATTCTGTGGATTTTTTTTGCTTCTTTTTAAGTTTTAACCTAATTTAATAACCATGTACTTTTACATGAAATGAAATCAAAGATTAAATTATTTGTTTACTACCTACTACCTGCTACACAATTTATTGAATCCTTTATATTTATTACATATTATCAGTAGACCTTTTAACACAGCGTTACAATGTTCACTTGACTGGTTTTCCTCTCTCACTCTAGGCCATGGTGCTGATGTACGATGTGTTGATTGGCATCCTCAAAAGGGATTGATTGCTTCTGGAAGTAAAGACAACCAGCAACCAATCAAACTGTGGGATCCTCGCTCGGGAAATAGTTTGGCCACAATGTAAGTGTGTGGTTAACGCCTGTCATGGAATGCTTCATGGAATGCTTAGATGCAGCTTCAATGGATACTGCCTTAACTGCCTATTTAATGGTTTGTTTGTTTATGGAGTCCCCTTCATACCACAGAAAGCAGTGTAGGGGCCAGCCACATGTAAAGCTAGCTATGAAGGGTGTACATGACAAATGGAAGTAACTCCAAATGGCAACGAGGACTAACACCACTCATCACCTTGCACATAGCTAGAAAGACTGCATCAGAAATTAAAGATGAGCAGGTGATGAGCCCGTAGGATCTTGAATCCTTAATAACAGGAAGAAACAAAGACATCACTTGAAATAGTTACTCTGTATATTAAACTTTTAAACAAAACGTTTTGATTTTATAAGTCATTCATTTATTATTCCCCCAAACAAAATATAACATCTCAAGACATTTGGTTTTATCACTTCCATCATGTTGTACCCAAACGTTTTGACATGATAGTCTTTGACTGGATGAAAAGTCTGGAAATTCGATCAGATGGATGAACACTCTAAAAACAAAAGTAGTGAGCAGTGTCTTTACACAATATTAAAACTCACTGACACTCTTATACAACCTGGAGTCAGTGGTTGTCCCTAAGCTAGTGGCTAACTCTGGAATTGTCAATGAGATAAAATAACTATGCACAGTGGGCTGATCCCCTGCTTGCCTTAAAAATCTTGATCCATAAATTTTTCAGCTCTGTATCAGGCGTCATGTGTACTAAGTGGGGCACAGACTTGCACTTTACCTGGATACGTTTTACCTGGGTCTGCGCATTGATGCATTCATGCCCTCTGCCTTGTACATTGACCTCGGTCAGACATAGAGCTGGTCCCTACACTTTGATTTCGGTACTAAAGGGAACAGATAACAAACAAATAAAATAAATGACTTGTCTTTTTTTCTCCTGACCAAAGGCATGCTCACAAGCACACTGTGATGGATTTGAAATGGCATAAAAACGGCACCTGGCTACTGACAGCGTCTAGGGATCATCTGGTCAAATTGTTTGACATCAGGAAGTTGAAAGAGGAGATGCAGACCTTTAAGGGACACAAGCGGGAGGCAACCGGTGAGTAAAAACAATCATTGCCCAGTTTACGCCACGGAATGAAAAATGACACAGAAGCGACAATAGGGCCCATTTGCCTAGGTGATAGTGGCCATGTCAAGACTGAATCAATATGGTGGACATAGTAGTGTTAAATAGTAGTGTTCACCACCATTTAGTTTTAGTTTTACACAGCTGGGGAAGTAATCTGCGATGGACCAGCGTCCTATCCAGAAGGGTGACATATTGTCACTCAGTCCGCTTCACGCTACGGAAACTGGAATAAGCACCGGCCCTATGGGCCTCATGGCTCGAAAGAACTTTACTTTTTCTTCTTTACTTACTCCACTCATCACTTAACACATGGCTAGAAAGACTCTTCATCAGGAATTAAAGACGAGCAGGTGATGAGCCCCACTGCACCCTAATACCTTTACCAGTAAATTGGACAATAATGTACCATGAGGTCCATACATCTGTTACCCCAGTGGTTACTCTTCAGTTACAGGACAACTGGGAGTTGCCACCTGGGCATTTCAGTGATATTATGTGGTACAAAAGTTGTGCCATAAAAATGGTCTATGGTTGTTCTGCTAAATTCTTATTCTCTGGTTGACACAGACATCTGCATGTACGAAAATGTTATTCTCAATTGTTTTTTTGATTTTGCTATATTCATGATTCTTACTAGAGTAAGGAAAGGGGGGGGGGGGGGGGGTATTATAAACTGAACCATTGCCTTGCAGTGGCAGTGGGATGTGTATATATATATATATATTTATTTTTTTTTAAAATTTTTTAAAATTTTATATGATGAGATCCTAAACAGGGATGAACTGAACATGTTTTTGCCTGTACTGGTATTAGCATGTAAAAAAATATGACTCTAAATGACAGATGTTTATTGTGAGTGTGAGCATTAGGGGGAAAGACGGAAAGATTTGGAGAGAAGGCATTTCAAATAGAAAATACAAAGAGGAAAGGAATTAGATTCAGACAGGCAAGCTGATAAAGTGATGAAAAGAAGTTATAGCAGAAATTCATGGATTGAATTATTTGATCGTGATTGGACACCGAAAAGGCATCATAGCATTTTAGAATTATTATTAAAAGAGACAGATTGCAATATGAATTCCTGTAAAATCCATCCACTTGAAGTTTGAAATTGTAAGAATTTAAAAGCAAGTGAATTTAGATATGTTGTGAATGTTAAACAAAGAAAATATACCCCGACAACCTTGCCTTCCTGGGTGAGCCAGTTGCGCAGTGGTTAAGTCACTCGCCTTTGGTTCGAGAGGTTGTGGGTTCGAATCCCAATGGAAGCACTGGATTTTTTTTTAAAGACCTTGATCCCACTTTGCGGCGCTGCACTGCGGTTGACGCCTGGGTTATTCCGAACTATCCTCGGAATAAACCCTAGAGACAAATTTCCCCTTGGGATGAATAAAGGGAATTTATTTATTTATTTATTTTTTTAAATGTTTTTTTCCTTCCCCAGCTGTGGCCTGGCATCCTATCCATGAAGGTCTGTTTGCCAGTGGTAGCGCTGATGGCGCCCTCATGTTTTGGATGGTTGGTTGTGACCACGAGGTGGGGAGTATGGAGGAGGCCCACGAGGGAATGATTTGGGACTTGGCGTGGCATCCACTGGGCCATATTCTGGCATCCGGCTCAAATGACCACTCAACGTATGTATAGATGTCTTATAAGGCATGCATGAGCAAAAATTTGTGAATCAAAACTTTTGCTACAATTTGTGTCTTAAAAGTAAAGCAGTGTCAACTTTTGCTGGTTTGTTGTTGTAAAAGGATTGTAGGTTAATGAAAGGGGGTGATTGGGACGCTAAGGGGGTGATTGGGACGCTAAAGTCATTGAAATTGATTATTTATATTCGTATATATATAGAAACCTGGACTAGTCAGGATAGATCAGGCCCATGCTTTTAAACAGTTTATTTTAGATGATAAATGAAAGTGAATTTGTATGTTAATATCTATCATTACATCAAATAATCCGATTCTTGCATATCATTGACGGATGAATTAAAATTAACAAGTATGTAACCACATCCTTGATGATGGATGACTTTTTTTTCTATTTCGTAAATAATCCCCTGATTCTTGATGCCATTTTCCGTAGCGTAATGAGATGCATGATTTCTTTTATCTCCAGTAAATTCTGGACCCGCAACCGGCCGGGTGATAAAATGAGGGACAAATACAATCTCAACAACTTGCCGCAGGGCATGATGGAAACAGAGATGTTGGAATACAGTAAGTCCACTTATTTTAAAATCTTTTAGCACTTTGAAAAGTTTGATATTATAATCTGTATCCTTGTGTAGTAGTATGAATACAGGCTCTCACACTTTACGTCATATATCCACCAAGTGGCTGCGCCATTTCAAATTCACCTCCTCAACTCCTCAGGGAGCATACAGTATGAAGTGCCATTGAACAATATGAACATTCATGCAAACAATCTTTCTCAAAGACTCTACATGGGGTCTAGCACTGCCAGGATTCAAGACCTGCAGTCTAACCACTCAGCCACCGACACCGTATGGAGCTACTAAAGGTGGAAAGCAATGACAAACTACCATGCTGTGTGCCTAGTACTATTTATTTAAGTCTCTGCACTTGATGGTCCAACTCTTGACACTAAGTAACACAGGGGTTACTTTACTACTAAACTCTTAGTGCTCAGTTTCATCCCCTTCTTTAATTACAGAAAAAAATAATTCTTATGATCTTGTGTTTATATGTAATAGTTAAAGAAACCCCAAAAAAACAAACGTAATGAAATGTATTGGCTCAACGGCACTTTGCCCTGCTTACCTCGTCCTATCGGAGACGGATGTTTAAGTCCCCTCAGTTGTAAGCAGCGTTTGTCCTTGACCAAAAATTGTATTTGCGCCTAACAGGCAGTGTGTGGCGTATTAAGTGTTTAGTGTTCCGTTGCTTTACCAGGGCAAATGTGCTACTGTAAAGCACTTAGAGCATGATGACGATCGTGGATAAGCGCTGTATAAATACCATTTATTATTGTTATTATCAATTATCATCTTTTGAGGAAACATCACCATTTTGCTTTTAATCGTTGATAATCCTCTTCAAGTTTTGTTAATTGTTAATGTAATGTATGCATCTCTTTAACTGTACTTTCCTCAGGTACAGCGGAACCGTCTGCCATGCCAAGTTTACCTGGAATGGGCCTTGAACATGGTCTGCCAGATCATCTCATCAAAGGTATATATTGTATTTAATGGAAGAGAATTGTATATATACATACAGACCTGCCACTTTAAAAAATCCTGGCTAGGAACATGCAGTTGTAAAGAGCGACATATGGGTAGCAAAAACTTCTCGACTTAGGTGAAATGAGGATAGATAAAGTCATTTGCTTGAAGAGCCTTTGCAAGTGTTTGGCACTCATAGATGCTGTCACAGAAGAACCAAAATTCAATATATTGAAATGGTTTTTGTTGAAAAAAAAACCAAAACAAAATTATTTTTTAAAAATCCATCGTTGTCCAAATAAAAAAAGAAGTTTTTAACTACTAAAACTTGTGAACACAAAAGTTATGTTTTTCATGATGAAATCAGACCCTTGCTGAACCCTAAACATGTTACTAATTATGATTTAATTGTAACGTTTGGAATCTATCATGTATAAAAAAAAGAAAGTGAAGTCCTTAAGAGCCTTGAGGCCCATAGAGCCGGTGCTTGTCCCTGACCCAAGTGTGGGATGTGGTTTGTATTCATTTTTAATCTCTCTTTTTTTTCCCACAGATGAAGACAGAGACAAGGAAGAGACCAATGAGTTGCCATCTATACCTGGTCTAGATTGGGAGGCGGACGAAGCTTTCCTCAAGGCAGAAGAGCGGGCAGCTCTGAAAAAAGTGCCTTATTCTCGGCCTGTTCCGAAAGTGTTTGAGCAAGCGTGGTCGGGAGAAATTGATCTGGAAGCCATGAAAAAGGAACAGCAAGACAAAGAGCAGATACAGAAAAAAATACAAGCCCAGCTAAACATGAAGAAAAACCAACCAAACCTGTTGCTCGCTGCTCAGCAGATGCTGGGCGCTTTAGCTGGCTCACTCAGACAGCACTTATCGGTTAGTGAGGCGACGAGGATGCTGATACCGGGCCCGCCCATCATGATGCGACCGCAGGGCCCCAGAGTCATCCTCGCGCCCGGCCAGTCGGTAATGCGACCACCACCACCAAATCAGATGGTTTTTGTCCCCGGTGGTCCGGGGCAAAAGAATTCGAATGGCGACCCTAACAATGGCGGCATGCCGGAAAACGCTTCAGATTCGTCGTCTTCAAACCAACACCAAGGACCAGGATCTCAAGGACAAATGAGGCTTCTAGGATCTGCCCGGCCTCCTGGTCCACACGGTCCGATGGGTGGACCTCAGATGGGACCTCAAGGTGATCCCCAGAATCAGATGGGTCCTCCAGGTGGTCCTCAAAACCAGTTTGGTCCTCCAGGTGGTCCCCAGAGGCAGATGGGTGGTCCTCAGAATCAGATGGGTCCTCCAGGTGGTTCTCACAATCAGATGGGTGGTCCCCAAAGACAGATGGGAGGTCCTCAAAATCAATTGGGCCCTCAAGGTGGTCCTCAAAATCAGATGGGTCCTCCTGGTGGTCCCCAAAACCAGTTTGGTCCTCAAGGTGGTCAAAATCAGATGGGCGGTCCCCAAAATCAAATGGGAGGCCCACAAAATCAAATGGGAGGCCCACAAAATCAGATGGGAGGACCACAAAGTCAAATGGGAGGCCCACAAAATCAAATGGGAGGCCCACAAAATCAGATGGGAGGACCACAAAATCAGATGGGAGGTCCACAAAATCAAATGGGAGGACCACAAAATCAGATGGGAGGTCCACAAAATCAGATGGGAGGACCACAAAATCAGATGGGAGGTCCACAAAATCAGATGGGAGGTCCACAAAATCAGATGGGAGGACCACAAAATCAGATGGGAGGCCCACAAACTCAGATGGGAGGTCCACAAAATCAGATGGGAGGACCACAAAATCAGATGGGAGGACCACAAAATCAGATGGGTGGCCCACAGGATCAATTCCAACATCAAATGGGTGGTCCTTGGGGTGAGATGGAGGACGGTCAGACACAGGACTTTGGACACGGAGGGCCGAATCAGTTTGGTGGACCCCAAGGCCAAATGGGTAACCAGTGGAATCAAGGGCAGTATCAAATGGGAGGCCCTCCTGAAGGTGAGTGTGAGGCTCTTAAAGTTAAAGATGATTTAGAAATGAGGATGAACAAAATCTCGGAATTTGTGTGCTCATACTCATAATATAAATATAAGTATCTTTTTTTTTTGGTCTATGGAAGTTTGCCAAGGAAGTTTATAAATATAATCGAAAAAAGAGGTATGCAAAAAAGGTGAAAATGGTGTAGCTCCAGGTATAAACAAATAACAATACATACAATATTATTGTTATGTGTTTATACCTTGAGCTACACCATTTTTACCTTTTTGGCATACCTCTTTTTTGGATTTTAACTTCTGGCAGCCCTCATTCCTTTAAATATAATCGAAAAACAGTTTGTCGGAAAAATTGATTCCAAACCAAGCGTTGGAAATGTTCTGATGGTCCTGGCACTTTTATTTCTTCTTGCAGTGGAGCTCAGTTATAGCAAGGTGTGGTTTTCCATATGAATCTCTTGTTATTCCTGAAGTTTCGTTATTTCCCATCACAAAGAGAATTAACAAGACCATAAACCTATCACTATTACTAACTAGTGGTTCACTTATGATACGCATAAGTTGTTTTTTTTTAGCCAAGTCAAATTATAAATTATTGATGACTGGGAGGTGAGAGTGTGAGACAATGAGTGCTGTAGTGCCACACGTGCTGTGGGGTGTAAATTATAAACATTACAAATACAATTATTGTCAGTATTATGCAACTAAAGAACTGTATTGTAGTATTCCTTTGTAATGCCAAACTCTGTACAATGTCAATTTTTACTTTGATCCCAAAGATTGCAGTGTAACAAGAGTTTTATTGTACCTTAAAGAAAACAACTTGGCACAGTGGGCTGATCCCCTGCTTGCCTTAAAAATCTTGATCCATAGGCCATGTGTACTGGTGGGGCATAGACTTGCACTTAACCTGGATATGTTTTACCTGGGTCTGCCTGCGCATTCATGCCTTCTGCCTTGTACACTGTCCTCGGCCAGACACAGAGCTGGTCCCTACACTGTTTAATTACGGTTCTAAAGGGAACAGATAACAAACAAACAGAAAACAACTCATGTAATATAAAGTAAAAGAATATATTTGCAATCTATGATAACTCAGCAAGGAATTCCGTTTACCAGGACTCTGTTATGATGTGTGTAAACTGATTCAAAGTAGACTTATTTGTTTGTTACATATGGACTACACCAGTAATAGACTGATCATATTTGGTTTTCTTATTAAAGGTCAGCATGATATTGTCTTTGCTTGACTGTTCCAAGTAAAAAAAAAAAAAAAAAAGTTTGAGATAAAAAATAAAAAGGAAAACCCAAAAAGCTACCAAAATAAGTCAATATCGTTAGAAAATTTTCCCCAGCAACTTGACCTTGCTTTTCGGGAAGTTCAGAAAAAATGAAATCATGAGTTTGCTTATTCACCATTGGAAAGATGTTTGTCACGGTACTTTTTATTCACAAGAGACCGATCTGGAAATGGAGAACCCCCAAGCAAACATTTTTCTCCTATTAATTCTGCATTTTAGTTTTAATGTATACTTTTCTCGATTTCAGTACCTAATTACTAATATTCTGTCTCCTTATAACTTATATGGACTACACCATTGATAGACTGATCATATTTGGTTTTTCTTATTACAGGCCAGCATGACCCTGATATGGATAAAGATGACAGAATGGGGTCACAGAGTAAGTCATTGAATTATAGTACATTCTTCTATACCAACGCTACATTCTTCATTCATTTCTTGGCTTATCTAACTGTTGCTGATTTTGAGCTGTACAAAACATTTTGGAGTAACCGTTTTTGTTCTGTCTATTTCCATGGAGTGTGTGTGTGAGGGCGGCCACAGGAAGGATGCCTACGCTTTCTATTACTTGTAGGCGCCACACCTCGCCATCTTTTCAGATGGCTCTACATATAGAACGCTTATTCCCGCTCTTCTCCTTTTGCTTTGATCCTAGCTGACCTTGTTTTGTGTCACGTGCTCATGTGTGTATAAACAACTGTACCAAATTATTATTACCATTTATGTAGTTTTTAAAAAATAAAAAATTATTATTGAAGAATATCGAATTCTGCTCGGATCGGATCTTGCCTTAATTTTTGGTCCCTGGTGTCAATAATGCCATCAGATTTTGAGTGTGGTCAATCCCCATGAAGATATTGGCCATGGAAAGTAGGTCCAGTTAGGCCCAGTGACGTCAGCCATCCTGGTGCAAGGTGTTCGAGGTCCGGCTCAGGCGACACTCGTGTGATGACAACTCACGACAGTACAAAAAAGCGCTAGTAGGAATTACATCTTCATTCCTACGAAAAATGATAAGCTTTCGAATGCGTTGAAAAGTTTTCTACGTGTTGATCAAGTGGCAAATAAGAACACATCGTAACATTGTCGGAGGACTTAAAATGGAATAACCACATCGACAAAATTACAAACAAGGCCAGTCAAGTAGTCGGGT
>JARDUL010080105.1:0-11664 GCA_030265205.1 Dirona pellucida | reverse complement strand
AAAAATGATCGTCTTTGTCGGAAAGTAGTATTTATGAAGGGCGGAAAATTGTTTGTCGGAAGGTTAAAATGCGAGAATTGAATTAACTAGATAATTTTGCGAACAGAAGTTTCTTACAACCGGAAGTAAGTCACAAGAGAAGGCGCGACTCGACAAACACTTTCACAATCACAATCATGATAATATTTTAGTATCTAGGCACCACGTTTTTTTGGTGAGTTTTTTTTATTGAAATTGTGTGTGGCATTGAAATTGAAAATCTAGATATATATTTAACGGAATGGACGTCTAGACTGCAACAAGTATAGTATAGGCTAGTCTACTTTTTGTTTGCTTATAAACAAATGCTTTGAACTACTTTTTCAGTTTGCCGAAAAGTTCAGACAATTTAGAAATTGGTCATTTACAGGTCGGTGTTTTCTATCAATGAAATTTAAATGGCCTTCTGTTGTTGAAGTTAATCCCTTTTAACTTTTTTTATTTTTAATCCAAGGTCGGTATTTCGATGAGATTTCTCAGGATACTGGCAAATACTGTTTTGGTGTGGATGACACTCTGAGGGCCATGGAAATGGGGGCTGTGGACATCTTGATAGTATGGGAAAACTTAGACATTCAACGATTTGTCCTCAAAAACCATTCTACGGAAGGTGAGAATTTTTTTCTATGCTCATATTCACCTAATTTTGTATTATGGTCATTGGATTTATTTTGTCAACCACATGGCAGAGTTATTGTTAATTCTATCCTGAGGCATGTATAGAATAAGGAGTGTCAAGTTGGTTTTTTTTTTCTTTTCTTTTTTTCACTTTGTTTTTTAAAGGGTTATTTCTACCAAGCGCTTTGCATGTTTCTATAGCTATGTTTTGTTTAAACAAAATAAAACTGATTTAAACGATGAGAGATCATCATTCAAGACTATTGGGCGGAGAAGAGTTGTTTGTGTATCAAGTCCCCTTTATACCATGGAAGTAAATCAAATTTAATCTTCTGGAGTCTTTAAAAAAAAACCCCATTATTCTATATGTGGTTGAATCTTATAATTTGTCTTTTTATATTTCTCTTCTTTATTGTTGTTTATATTTCTCTTCTTTATTATTGTTGCTATGTTTACCTTTAAGATGTCCAGTTCATTACTCTAAAATACAATCCTATTACTTTAGTCCAAAGCATATTGGATGTATGAATTGGTTCCAATGTGAGAAAAATTAGGCATGGAAATATTTCAATACATTATCTTCCTTATCTTCTTTTCACAGGTGAGAAAATTTTGCATTTGAGGCCAGACCAAGAAAAGGATAGAACCTACTTCACCGACAAAGATGTAATTGTTTTTTTATTTTACGTGTGTGTTATTTGCACATTATGCATGATTGCCAAATGTTCCGATTAAACATTTTAAGGGTTGGGTACAGGAGTCTGATTTCACGATGAAATAACCTTTTCCTGGTTTATTTCAGGGTTTGGCTTCTTTTATTTTCCACATTGTGAATGTTGATCTTGTGACAAACTATGCTTTCTTTAAGTCCAAGAGATAATAATATTGAACCTCAAAAGTGAAAGCATGTTGCATTTCACAGATGACACATATTTCTCTCGTTTTTTTGGGGTGTTTTTTTTATCCTTTGAAGTCCCTTTTTGACATTATTCAGTGATTTATGGTTGAATCTTATAATTTTTCCTTTTATATTGCCTTTTTTGTTGTTGTTGCTATTGCTATGTTTATCTTAAAGATGTTGAGTTCATAAGTCTATAATGTAATCTTATTACTTTGGTCCAAAGCATATTAGATATATAGACTAGATCCATGGTGAGAAAAAGCAGGCATGGAAATGTGATTAAAAGGGTATCTAGTTTTTATGATGAGTACAAAGATTTAGTTCCAAAGAAGACTTGTGGCTGATATGAAAAAGATTGCTCTTTCTTCTTTTGCCCAATTATATGGTATTTAATTTTTATTCTTTCCCTTTTTCAGACTGGGGTAGAAATGGAATTAATAGACCAGATGCCACTTTTAGAATGGTTCGCCAATAATTATAAAACTTTTGGTAAGTTTTTTATTTCATTAAACAATTATTTTCTTTTGTTAACATATGTTCATGCCAGAATGCTGCAGTTCAACTTGTGCCTGTACTAGGTTTTTAATAAAAAATCTTGTTACTGAGATTTATTTTCATTAATTGACTGATACAAATGTACAGAGGATAGCTTTTAGTTTGTGTGCATGTTGCTGTGTTTACCAGTTTTACCATTATTGACACATTTTCATTTCTCCTTTTTGGCAGCAACTTTTGATCATTAAGAATAGAAATGAAATTACAAGTAGAGAAAAACATTTCCTGAGCAGTTCAAATTTGATATGCTAAGTCTGTTAATTACACTTTAAAGTGCCTAGTCTACAAGAGTGAGTAAAAAACTTCTTGTTGGTTTAATTTCTCTCTTTTGATGCAACCATACTCCATTATAAAGTTAATTGAAATTTATAGATAACCAATTCACACTTCCTTTTTAGGTTGTCTTGTATCCAGTTGCAGTTATTCTAAATTGTTTCACAAATTAACCAGATTGAAAGTTTACAAATGTTTTATTAAATCATTTTCCTACATGCTTTCTCACATTTTTTTCTTTATGCAAATTTATTTCAGGAGCTACTTTGGAAATTATAACTGACAAATCACAAGAGGGTGCTCAGTTTGTAAAAGGCTTTGGAGGAATAGGAGGTAAGCGCACCTTTTTGTCTAACATTGTTTTGCCAGAAGAATATTAGATGCTTATCAATTTATATTGGGGAAAATAAGATTTACTGCAGTGGCAGTAAACATTTATTGACAGGGAAAGTTTGTATGTGTTATATAATACAAGATAAAAAAGTAGGTTTAACAGTGCATGTTTAGCCTTTTCCATTGCTCGTGGATCTGAACACCAGATTGATGATCATATTTAGTCTGACTTGGTCTTCAAATGAATAAATATCTACTTGAAACTGAAGCTATGCTTCATTCATTTATATTTTACTGGTGTGTGTTGTTTTTCGAATTAGGTCATGTTATTGATTTTATATAGCCCGCCAATGAGTGGTTTATATTGTACCTGATGACTTACTTAGAGGCAAATTACATAGCTGTCAACTGTTACAATAAAATTGTACTTAGTATGATTTGAAGAAACAGACTTTTAAACAAGAGTAAGGCACAACAATTTTTTTTTTAATGATGACATTGTTAATGACAAACAACTCATAAAGCCTCAGCGATACCGTTATGAATTCCCTCCTGACACCATTGAATCGGTTGAAGTGCTCTTTTTTGTAGTATATTCCATTGCAGGTCCTAAAATGCAAACTCTTCTTCCCAAGTGGATTACTGTTCCAACTTTCATATTTTCATTACCACAGAGAATGACTATGTTAGTGAGCAGTTAATGTCAGGCAACAAACATGTTTTTTCATTTCAATTGTGGCTATGGATTATGCTGATTTTACAATTTCTAGCCAATATGTCATGGATTATTGGTCTAGATGACAGGCCCTTATGGGAGTCAGATTTTGCTTTCTGAAAAGTTGGCTGCCATGATATTGACTTTGTTCGATAGAGGACCTCTATGGAAGGCATTAGCTTAAATACACCCATGAGTGGCAGACAAAGGCTGATGATAATTCATCAGCGTACATCACCATAATGCAAAAACTAATCCTTCATTTGATCCTCATGTAATTCTGTAAGAACTCTTTCACTTCGCTTTTGTCTTAATGGATAATTTTATAACAATTTTAAAAAAAGTATCTATTTTAGTTTTGTTCTCATGTTAGGCCTTTAAAGTTACTATTTCATGCTGAATATGTTATTTGACTCTCTCACAGGTATCCTTCGTTACCAAGTGGACTTTCAAATGTTGGACCCCATGCTGAATGACGAGTTCTATGAGGACTTTGATTTGGATGACTATTAAACATGTCTATCTCATTTTGTGGGTTAGAAACATTGATTTTATTTCTGAAATAAGATATCACTTTTGACATTTGTATAGGATGTCTACCTTCATTCAGTCCCTGTTGAGTCAGTGCCACACAATGGATTTGTCCGTGTATTTGGTGTGAGATGAATGTCAGCTTTTTTAAATCTTTTTTTTTCCTTCTTTTTAAAAAAAATGGGGTTTATTTAATTTCTATATTTGTTTATGTCACTTTTTAAAAAAACTTTGAATGCTGTTGTCATTATTTTACTTTAGTTATGAAAAAAAGGTTTTTCTTTTATTTATTATTTATCTGTTCAGATTTTTTACAATTTTATTTCAAGTGGGATCGCAATACCAATAATTCAGGCCTGTGAAAGTTTGCAGATGGTAAAAATATTTTTATCAGGGCTCTACATGATGGAAGGGCCTACAGACAGTCATTGAGTGAAATAAGAGTACTAGTTTTTTCGAAATCTCAGAAATTAAAATCACCATTTCTAGACTGGGGATGGGGAACCTGCTGCAGTCTGACCCCTCACAAGAAGCCCAACTAACCTGTTAACCTATAGTACAAACCTTTTCATCTTGTATCTAGTCCACTCATTACTTATCATTCTGACGTGACAGGCAAAAAAGGTTGCCCATCCTTCTAGGTAATTGTGTTATTTATTTGCCTCTTATAACATTAATGGGCATAATTATCAATAGAAAAACTAAACTTTGCCCTTCTTTAAAAAAAAATAGAGAATGAGAATTACATGTCTAATAAAGAAACCTGTTCTTATCAATATCAATCTGTGGACTAAATGATTAGATGCACGGAACCTTGGGGTCCATTAAAAAAATAATGATGATAAAGATCATTCAATTTTCATTTGTCATTGATTTTCTTATCTTGAAATAGGTTGTGTGGAGTAAACACCAATGAATTTTATTTTTTTCTCAGGGAAAAAAAGACTCCTAAGTTTGACCAATTTTTCAGGAAAGGAAATGTATTTGTATGTGACACCATTAAAATCTTTGTCGCTATAAAAAAAATCCATTATTGCAGAATTGAAACACCCACTCTCATTCTTGTCCTGATTATTTTAACAGTCAACCTGTACTTGGCCATGGCTCATTCCCACCACCAGTACTGGTGTAAGTTACAATGCTATGTATTATTAAATTATTCGTTAAGAAAAGCTATTGTGACTAGAAAATGTGTATTTTTAAGGGTATGATTGCAAGAATAACTGTATTGGGATGACTTAACATGTTAATTTTAAGTGGGCATTTGAAAAACCATTATTAATTTCTGTTTAAGTAAAATAATATTGAATTTTATTTTTTTCAAATTAAAGCAATGCATAGTATGATTGCAGATGAGGTGAAATTAACGTAAAATAGCTTTTGTGTTTTCTTTTCGTCAGCATTTCTCAAAAAAATATATTGTACTTTTCTTTGCCATTTCATTTTATTTAAAAAAATAAAAAAATTGTGCATGCTTTCAGCCACAACAATTTCCCAGCGGGTCAATAAACTTTTGTTTTTAATGTAGCCAGTAGTATCTTTGATTCATTCATACTTGTAGTTATCTGCATTGGAAGACATAGTTATAGACTTGTGGAGCATAACCTCATTAACGTTCTAGTTATTATGGCATATTGATTAGGAAAATTGTAACATGGCTTTTGACGGGATGGACGTATGAATTTTTATTACATAGTACCATTATATATGATTTGATTTTTAAACAGCAATCCAAACCTATGTTCATTTCCAATATCAAATGTTTCATTGATGGCAAACAAATTCCCTTTATATCTTATGTCAGGACTGGACTTTATATGTCGATATGAATTCTGATTGCAATTTTTGTGAAATTGAAGAAATATTAAAATCTACTTTCGGCTTTGTTTCATGACTGTGTGATGCTTTTGATTTTCTTTTATTAATCTCCTTTTTAAAATTTAAAAAGAAATAGTAGTGCCTTGTTGTTACTAAACATCTGAATAAGTCAAGTCCTCTGAAGTATTCTTCATAAGGTTGTTTCCAGACCATCATTTTTTTCAACTCTCTATTGGGGATATTTCCTTTTTATTGTAGGTTTTTGCATTTTCACTATATTTGTCTACTTTTCCCTGGGCCATAAAAGAGTGGCAGCTGAATCCTAAGCATAGGGACGTAGCTCAAATCTGAGAATGACAAAAATGCTCCTTGTGTTCTGATTATTACCCTAGGACAAACTTAAATATGTGTGAATAAGAAAGAAATTTGAAGCAGATAATAATAAAGTGGTAGTGGCGAAGACAAATTATTTCTCGTCACATCTCTTTGGCTTAGCCCAAAGGTCTCATCACAAATGAAAATTTCTGGTCAACACAAGCATTATTTATAATTTATGAATAATATGTCCAAACTAGTCGGCATGTTTTTGAGAGTTGAAATGTGGTCCTGATTAGACTGGAAATAATTTTCTAGCTTTGTTTCATATGACAATGACAGGTGAGCAGTCTTGGGAGTCAATTTCCCAAATTTACAAAACAACAATATGCTGTTGCTGTGTGACATTGGAATATCATTTCTTCATTAGGGCGCTGTAATTCACATGTTGGGGTGGAACCTATTTTTCAACATTTGTGAAGTAAAATTTCTTGTTTTGGTTCTGAATCCTTGTATATGTAACACCCGTAATTATTTATGGATTATAATGAAAATTGTCAAACTCTTAGGGAAACAATTGCCCTTTGATGCAATGATATTTATATTATATACACCAATGCCTAATAGATACAAAGTGATATCGTACATAGTTTTAGTTAGTTTCATACAACTGCACCGGTTCAACAGTGAAACATTAAAACTTTGGCTGAACTAGGAGAGACTCGATAACCAATGCTCAATACTGAGGGGGGTAAAACCTGATGGCCAATTGTCTTACTCAAAGGTGACAGAAGTACATGCCTCATCCACTTATAGTATAGAATCAAAACCAGGACGAGCATTACTTTCATAGCAAAGGTTAAACTGGACGTAAGATAAAATGTGTCAATTTAAGCCAGTATGATCTTTGACATGCATTGTTGTTGAATGGCATGGGACTAGCAATTAAAATTGCTGGTTATAATACAAGTTTCAATAGGTCCTGAAAATAAGTAATAATGCTTACATAATCTCAATTTCAACTTTTTTTTTCTTTCCACTTGATTTCATGCTCATGTACGACAATTCATCTATCTATTACTGTTATTTCTATTATTAACTAATCAACTGGGTTGGGTGGAAGCAGTTACATTGCTTTACAAAATGTACATACAGATCATTAAAAAAAGCAATTGTCCTTTTGAATGACAGTGAGTTATAGGTTACAACTGACGCCTTTTTATTGTCACCAAATTGTAAAATAAACTTACAAATGACAAAAGTTCTTGATTGTACTGTAGCCTATTGTGTTTGATTTTCTTGTCATTGCACCGATTCTCAACCATTGACGTAAAACATGAGTGGAACATAAAATCCAAATCTGAAAAACATTTTTGTCCATGCACAATGACTTAATCCTTAAGCTGGAGTACTTCACAACAAATCAGTCTACCAATTAAAAAGTTGAAGTTGTGTCGCTGACATGAGTGACCATAAGCCCTACCGCACCACAACTAAACTGTTGTGCTTTGCTATTTTCATCACATACATCTCTGGCATGGTATAAACTGGTGACAGCATTGCAAGCGTGGATGTGTGGGTGACATGAATGTGTGTATGGGCATGAGTCGTATAGGTGTCAACTAATTAGCCAGGGTGCGGGAGGTTTCTCCGTTTTCCTACTGGCACAATCCAACAGTTGAGTTAAGCCCGGTTTGTTCCCTGGCATAAATTTTCAGGTCTAAAAGTTGAGTTTGTTCAAATTGAAACCCAGCTCCCAAAGAAATCAATTATGCGTGCCAATGTCTTGGCTCCCCAATCTACAAGTTTTCTAAAATTTTCATAAATCAAATATTATATAGTCTATTCCTAGGATATTTTTGCAGAATCTTTTTTAAGTCACCACACGACTCCCAAGTAGAAAAGGAAGTTTTTATACCAACTATTGGTGATGCCATAAGAAGGCGACTCTGGCAGAAGTCTTTTTCACATGTTTTAGTGGTGTTAAAACTAGAGATTGCTGAAAATAACAAAAGGTGTCAAAATATTTACATGGCCACACATGAGTTAACCACTGTCTAAAAATCTTGACTGACCCTATCAGTTGAGATTTTTAGTGAGTAATAACGCCACATTTAAAGCTATTCTGATCCGAATCCGATTTTTGTTAATAGATATTTTGAACTGTTTCAAATCAGGTATGAAGAGGTCACAAGTTGAAATGAATCTGCACTGGTTTAGTTTGTTCGTCATAAAATTGTTGTTATTGGTGGGATGGATTATATTTTATTTTTCAAGTAGTAAAACTTGAATGTGCCCAGAAAATAACTTTAAATTGAGCATTATTCTATCCTTTCAATTTCAAGGGATAAGTTTATATACTCCATAACTGCAATCAAAAATTTGCTGTTGTTCACCATCAAAATTACAAGCTCACTTCATTCCATTGCGCAGGTTCAAGTTAGTGTGGTTTAATATACCGTAATAATATTAATAATAAGAAATGCGATATCTTCTTAGGACCCTCTTCTTGTTCATGTGCACTGGATCAGACTGCTTGTGTCAAACTTGGGGGAGTGAGGAACCAAAGCCACGAAGCCTGTTTCGCTTCCTACTCTGTATTAGTTTCCTATCAAGCAAGCTGGGTCTCGCCTCGCAAATCACTGTTGTTATGTTAACAGTCAACCAACTAGCTGGGGTATATTCTTTTTTCCTGTGCTTGATCTTTCTAAAATGATCTTTTAAGTCATGCCCCTAAAACACACATTGACCTAGCCAGTATTGATTCTTGTGGTTTGGATTAAGTCTAGTGATTTAAATGGTAAAATGTTTGGACTACATTTCCAAATGTGTAAATTATATGAGGGACCATAATATTGCTCACAATCGAGGAAGACTGCACGACAATTCTATAACAAATTACTTGAATAACCATTTCCTCATCCTCCGCCCCAGCACCAAAAGCTTCTCGACTTCGATGGGCTAATAATTTTGTCTCTCGAGCATGTCTTCAAAATACTAGTGCCATGCACCCCAAAAGAGACTCCCACCAATTTGCCCAAAACTGAAAAGAAATACGCTCTGGAACTGCAGCAGTCCCTACCATATAATTACAAAAAATTAAAACTTTCTTTCTTTTTTCTGAGAGGGAAATTTCATTGTTGTAAAGGTTTTTTTGTTATAACTATTTTAGAGTGAAATTACATTTGTCATCAATAGGCTGTGGCCAAGAAGGTCAATTGACTCTGTGGCCTATTCCTCTCACTGTTATTACCAACATATTTTATTCCAGGTTTTATTGTTATTGTTATCTTCCTTTTACTGAATGGGCTTACATTCCGCTCATTCAACACTATATCTATTAGTATTTAACTGATGTGATTCCAGTACTCCAACACAAATAACAGGCACAAATTATACCATCACCACTTGTCACAATAATTATGGTTTTAATATAAATCAACAACTATGGCCAACAGAATAAAAATAATGCTCTGTTTATTCATAAATAAACATAAGTAAAAAAAATGGCACTGTTAAAAACATGATTGTTAACAATGAACAATAAATATTATATTGACAGTGTCAGCAGAACTATCATTGATCAATAATGAGGCAATGACATAATATTATTATGTCGAAACTTAAACAAAAGCAATTGATTTTAAACAACCTGAGTCCAACATAAATGCATTCACTGCTACAGAGTATGGAGATTGAAATTCATTCTCCAGCCATGGGATTTTCTAGTAGGCCTACTTGTTTTTGAAAATCATGCATTGCCATCATACTTAATATTGCCTCCATGGTGCTCGCTCAACTGTTCTAATTGTAAGTCGTTCTTTACAAATTCTATGGGATACCACTTGATTTTTTTCCCTTTTGAGTCAGCGTAAAAAAAGTGTCAGCAACATTTGGGATTTTGGAAATAAACATTGTGTCATCAAAACTATCTTGCATTTAAGATAACAAGAGTCCTGGAAGTGGGACTCAATAACGCGCATGTGTGAGTACAATGCCTCTCCACTATCAAATCATTACTTTTAACTCTTAGAGAATAGGTAAAAATTTGTGCACGGTACCGATGTGTATTCAATAAATTGCCGTCAGTTGGATGGGAACAACTGACACGCCCTCCTGATTTTCATTCATATATTTCAACCTATCACCTTACTACCCTAGCAAGTCTTTCATACACTTGCCATTTTATCATTCTGTCGAATCCTTTCCCTTATTCTAAGTCTCCATTTCTTTGCGCACAAACAATAAAAATAAAATAACATGACATTGATTGACAACAAAATAAAAAAAATATAACACATCCAATTTTATAAAAATATAATTCTTGAGTAATTGGCTCTTGTGGATATTTTGATATTATTATTATCAGTCCGGGCAACCAATGTTGTTGGAATTGAATTTAGAAATGAAATTGCAAAGTTATTTGAAACTGATTTTTGCCATTATTTAACAGACAGGAATAAACTAATCATGTCATATCTTACATTTGGTCATGGCTCATCAAACAGCACATAGACAAACCTGTCTTCAACAAGTAAACTATTCTAATACTGGTTCTACGATACAGCAAAGATCTCATCAAAGTTTATGAAATGTCTCTGGATTTGATTTATGGAGTTCATAAAGCCATTTTTTTCACAGTACAGCTGTGTCGTGTCATAATTTTTTTACTTCTTAATAATTAAACTTTTTTTCTTCTTCATGAAACAATATGTATACTTTGGTAGCGGTAGGGGAAAATATATTAATATAATACATAGTAACTAACTAATCAAAGTGAGGAAGATCAGCTTTCCACTACTTTAAACTCCATCTCAACAAGATCTGCCAGACCGGCCTTGACCACGTCTCCAGCCTCAAGTCGTGACACGCCTGATGGGGTTCCCGTCAGTAGAAGGTCTCCGGGTTCCAGGGTGAAATACCGACTGATGTAGCTGATTAAATGTTCCACAGAAAATATCATGTCTTTTGTGTTACCAGACTGGCGCGTTTCACCATTCACGGTCAGCCAGAGGTCAAGGTTGTTTGGATCATTGACCTGGGAATATTATGAAAATGAAAAAAAAAAGAATTACTTTTTAATTCTGAATTAGAATTAATAAGATTCTTCTGACCCTAAGTCATTGGGTTATATTGACTTCATTCTTGACAAGGATGAAACGGAACGGTGCCTTAAAAACTATATTGTAACTGTAACCCATTTTAAACGACAGTGGTAAAGAATAGCAGCAGTGTCACCTTATAACATAGTTGTCTTAGTTAGTTGGTATTGTTCATTTCTACACAGGAATAGAAATCCTTCAATCAAGCTGAGTAGGAAAGAAACCCTAATTCTACCAATTCATATCATAAGCTGGTGATCTTTAAGATTGAGAGAAAAGATAAGCTGAAAATACAGGTTCAAATGTTAAAATCAATTTCAACCAAATTTGAACTCACTGGTCTTGAATCATAAGTAATTGTGTAGCTGAATGTAAACCTTCAACAAACGGTGTAAGGCCTATGCATCATAAACAAACTTTCGCCACTGGTTTCTATCCAATGTCTTCCTTTTTGCGTCTACAAA
>JARDUL010079994.1:0-11665 GCA_030265205.1 Dirona pellucida | reverse complement strand
CCCCCCCCCCCCCCCCCCCCCCCCCCCCCCCCCCCCCCCCCCCCCCCCCCCCCCCCCCCCCCCCCCCGCTAAGGTATCGCAACACCCTGTGCAGGTTAGAGCAGTCTCTTACGGTGCAGAGGCACAAAGCACCTTCATTCAAACTCAAAGTGCAACACGGTTGAACCAAAACCTATTTGTATGAAAGGAATTCTTGTAGACAACCAAACTAGTCTGATTAGCAACCAAACTTCTTCTTTTTGTGACAAACCTAGCCAGGTATGCTTTTGCTTTGTTATGAATATGATAGTTTAGGTCCTTCATTAAAATTTGAGTACTTTATATACTGTATTATACCCTGTGATGAGCCAGGCAATCTATGACGCTGGTCCTGGTCTTGGTTTGTTGATTTGTGGTTTAGGTATGGTTGCCTGAATTTCAATTTTAGTTTTACCACTTGTCCGTTTGTAAAGTTTGCAAAATGTATTTACTTTTTAACTCATCACTGCAATTAGTTCAGTCGTTTTTGTAGTTAAGTGTGCCACTGTATTGGGAGATTCATTCTGCCAGATTAGAATTCAACATTTCCTACCTGAGATCTGTGTTTGAAACTGATACCTTGAATGACTACAAGTGATTCATGAAGAGTGTAACATTCAAACACAAAGCACCATAAAAAAAGAGATTTTTGAATTTTGATAAGTTGTAATGTATTGAGATTGTTGATTTTCATGTGTCGTTAATTATGCTACCTATATGACTTTAACTTTTCTTTTACTTTTTTTTTAGATACAAAGAGATCTGTATCAAAAATTTTCTCATGCAAAAGTGACTTATATAATATGCTTTTTAAATATTTATAGCTGAAAGACTTGCTGGACAAACGTCAGACTGAGCTACAAGGCCGATTGGATGAAATCCGTAAAGAGTTTAGAGATGAAAGGGAAGATGTAAGTATCATATTTCAAGTGCTCAAATTTAAGAGAAACGGCGGCGCAGTATCTAAGTCACTCGCATTTGGTTCGTGAGGTCGCGGATTTGAACCCCGGTGGAAGCACTAGATTTTTTTCTCAAGACCCTTGATCCCACTTTGCGGCGCTGCCCTTCAGCTGAAGCTTGGATTATTCTGGTCTACCCTCGAAATAGGCCCTAAGGGCAAATTGACCCCTGGGATGAATAAAGGGAATTTTTTACTTATTCATAATTAATAATATTATTATAAAGACTTGAGGGACACAGGATATTCGTGATGTTGCTTTTGACAAAGATTTAAATACCTCTTGTTGTCATCATTGCCTTAAGTAGTATTAAGTAATAGTAGTAGTAGGCATCTTTTATCTCGAGACATGATAGTTTTCGCCACGAAAGGATTAAGTAATATCATGTGTTAAAACAGAGCTTTTTGTCAACACTTGTAATTTCCCTCTTGGGATTAATAAAATATATCTTAATAATCATCATCATCTTAGTCAAAGCTAGGTGGTCTGTCCGACAGATTTACATTATGTTAGTCCAAGCTAGATGATATTTTAGATAGATTTACAACATTGTCATCAGTCTGGTTAGAATGTATGTCAAAAATAACTTAACAATAATTAGATTTGTAGAATACAGTGAGGAAAAGGAAATAGAGGCCAAAACGTGCATAAGTTTGGCTGTGATAATTATATGCATGAAATGTTTACACACAAGTGTAATTATTATTTTAAAACCTTTTTAAAGATATAACTTTACATCTTTTATAACTAGAAACAAAGTGTGGAGAGAGAAATAGCAGTCAGAGCTGTCATTAATTCATATTGTAATGTCATTTGAAATGAAGTGTACGCTTTAAAAAAATGATAATATTAGTTTCATTGTTTAATATTTTATATCTTCAAGGCTCTGACGCAAATCAAGGAAGATCATGAGAAGAATATGCGGCAACTGGTGGAGGAACTAGGGAGCCAAATGTTGGATGATGAATATAACGAGGACGACAATGCTGGACCGGATAAACCCCTCTTGCAGAATGGCGATGACGTAGCGGCCAGTGACAGTAATTCCAAAGATGGTCTGGTGAACGGAGATTCGGATAACCAAGGACCGCACGTTTCAAACATCATCGTTAGTGCTCCAGAGCCCACGGAGAATGGAGTTTCAGAAAGCGACTCGTCACCAGAACACAATCCGGATAAAGTGAACAGTGACGAGCATTTGACTACAATGTGAAATGTGACGAGCATTTGACTACAATGTGAACAGTGATGGGTTTGCCGACAATTTTGTCAAAATTTGGTTGTGATTACTTTAAGCGTGAAATGTTGAGACGCAATTGTAATAATGGATTGAAGTATTTTTTGTTTTTTAATCAATACTAACCTGCAAAATTCTTGTCTGTATTGTGTGTTGAATCTGTAATGCCATTTGTTTGTAGTATACCTATTTTCTAATGTGAATATATTGATGACTATTTCACTCAATTAGCTAAATATAGTAGTCATGGCTTTATCATGCAATTATTCTTTCTACTTAATAACTCTGGTTTTTTGTTTTTTAGTTTGATGTTTATTTTTGTTCCTTCTCCACCCCTTACAGTGCAAATGATGGTAGTCAAAGAGTTGATGAAATTTTAAAATAAATTTTCATGTATACTTTTAATGCTTTCATCTTGCCTTTTCTTTGTTCTACGATAAGATGATAAAGAGGAGAAGTCTTGTGAGGAGGATTTTCACGCACCATCAAGTTTTTCCCGTCAACATTTTGTTTTCCCTAGCGCTCCTTACATGTCTTGCAAATAATGTATAGATGTCCAACGGCTATTGGAATCTTGTCTTCTAAAGATGCGTGATTCTTCATCTGTTACTCTCAACTATCAAAACCAAATTATTCTATCGTGCCTCATGATTCGTGTATAATATTAAACCATGTATATAGAGAGATCCATGACATCTTTTTGTATCCTCTTATTATACGTCAACAGATACATTATCTTTTTTGACAATTCAGATGTTATGTATGCCAATAATGTACTCAGATTGTGAATTTATTTTATAAAAGACTTATATCAGTACCAAAACTTACTGTTTAAGATGATATTATGAAATATACAAATTATGTGATTGATGTGATGGTGATGCAGTACATTGGGGGAAATTTCGTAATTTGTGAAGAAATAAGAAGTCATTTATTAGTGCAAAATGTGTTCCTGAGAGATTACAGAGCTGGAGTTTGTTGTCAGTGGATGACAGATTCCAGATGAACAGGTGATCAACCAACAGGGCTTAAAGTTTTGATTGATTAAAACCTTGAATAATACACTTATCGTGTGCTACACACCACATTGAATAACACTCTTATATTGTGCTACATACAACATTAAATAACACACTTATCTTGTGCTGCATACAACATTGAATAACACACTTATCTTGTTCTACACACAGCATTGAATAACACACATATCTTGTGCTACACATATGTTGGTCCCATAAGATTGAATGTTGTTTTCTCCTCTGTTATGAAAATCATTGGAGTTTGTTTCAGTTAAAGACTTGTTTACAAAAACACCATCTACATGTTGAATTGGTGAATTTAGCGATGTTTATGTTTTCGCATTGTGATGTGTTTGTCTCAAATTTGTGATATCACTTTCAGAATTTGATGGAAAGTGGAGGAGGGATGATATGTTTTGGGATGGAAGCCTTTGTATATATTTCTAAGTGCGATGTGGGAAATGACACTTGTTTCTATAGAAAACAGGTGACATTTAGACAGGCTCATCTAACTGTGATCTTTGTTTGGGAGATACAAATGGGTCTTGTTGAATTGTAACTCACTTGTTATATTTGATTAAATTTTTTAAGATTCTAAGCAATTTTTTCTCAGATCAGAACTCAAAGGGACCATATTCTTTCATTGGAAAACATTGGTGTTTTTCCAGGTCTCATTTATATATTTTAAAAAAGATACTGTGAAACATGGGTTATATGAAATATTGAGCGTTAAAGAAATCTGGATATTTACAAAGGGAGAAAGACATCCTCTGTTGTCCTTGTACAATATAGATGCCAATTGAGAGGTAAATGTTTCAATGTTTGACAGATGATATTGTGACAAGTTTTGCAGAGCTGTATTCATGAAATTACTCAACATGTGAATGGTGGATATTTATGACAGTCTCCATGAGGGATACGATGAAATAGTTTCAGATTTTTTGTGTACCCTAAAAATAGAAAAGACGTCAACATTTCAAAGACGTCAACATTTCAACCACAGACCTTTGGCAAGCTACTGACAAACAAATAAATAACTAAATACAGACTGTGGTTGCATGTAAATTATGTGATGCAAATAGTAAGAAGGAGAGGTGCTGGTTATCACAGAGATGGGGCTGTAAACACAGACTTTACTTAACTGATAAGAGATTTGTGCACGCATTGAATCACCATAATCATGCAATGTTTTTAGTATAATCCAATATTGAAGGATGTCAAATAGGATTATGCCAAAATGTACTAACAGTTTACGCAAGGACTCTTAATACTGGCGCTGGCCTCCTACAATGTTTAATAACAGCATTACAGGGAACTGATAGTTAATATTGTTTAGCATAGCTTGGCACCAGAGCAGTAACAATAGCCCTTTATATATAGTTTTCTTTTTGATTGAGTAGTATTTGAAAAATATATCCTATGACATGTTTTTTGGGGGGGGGGGGGGGGGGTTTTTTACATATTATAAAAAATGTTTACCAGAGGTGGAGTCACCAATATTTTATCCTGTCTTTGATTTTTGCGTGTTATCTTCTTATTTTCATCCAATGTAAGGCTTATTGTGTTGATGTTCTCCTGTGTCAATAACCAAACTAAAATATTGATGCCACTGTTCTCGTATGCTCATGCTGGAGGAGGTTTCCAGGTTCGTGCCACCTTTTGTAGAGTTCTTAATGTTCGATTCACCGATATTCATGATATTCTATCATCACGCTTTCATAACAGCCAATTGTTTGATGCCAATTTGTAATGCATTTTTACGTATATCTCACTAATAACCTCATTGTGACATTTTAGATAATAATGTTATTAAGAATTGCCCGTATCTTGTTGTGTGTCCTTTACCGTGTTTGTAAATCTTTGATATGAATTGTTTTTTCCCCCCTTTGAAACCAATCATTCCAACCCTTGAACACAAGCCTGTTCTTTCTGAAAATCTATAGCAAACTTACAGATTCAATTTGACTGTAAATTCACATTTTTAATGCAATATTTTACTACTACCATTTTGAAAACAAATATTATGAATGTGTGAACTTTTTTTTAAAGATAATATGTTTTTTATTTATGTTTGTAATAATTGTTCTAATGATATGGTTATCGTTTTCCTATATTGAATTGTTTTTATTTTTACATCATTGATAAAAATTCTCGGGTCTTATCAACCTCACTATGTACAGTTTTCCCTACAGGCCGTGATTGCTGCATATTGTTTATTTCATTGTTACACATATTAGAGTTAGAGTCTACACATAGTCGTCATCATCATGAAATATGAATTCTAATGTATAGTATAGGAATATTGGGGCTGAAATGAAGTTAAAGACAGTTGTCAGAATCATGAACATGTAAATGAGTTTGACCACCTGTTTCCAAAATACTAAGGGGCGTGTTGTGGCAAAACACAATTATCGTGATTATGCCAAATTGTTATTGGATGCAGTCAAGTCAACATTCTGCCTTTTTCGTGCACACGGCTGTAGTTACCTATTCTCACAACCATTAGTATGTTTTGTGTCCTCAGATGCTGATACACACTTGAAGCTCTTAGATCTACGTAGAGATGCATTTCTTCTCTCTATCCACCCAATGAACCATCAAAGTACATTCCGTTTTTGTGAAATATTCAAATTATAACAATGTTGTGTGACGTTTGACATTTCGTTCTATCTTGCTTTTGGTTTTTTTCTTTTGGTTTTTTCTTTTTTTTAAATTGGAACAAGAGAACTGATAATATTTGAACCTACCGCTTTCATGATGGTTGAAAAGCTAAGTGATATCTAAAAATGTTTCTAAGACACCTACAGAGTTTTAATGTAATTTATGTTATATAATCAATTAATCTACTACATGAGGTGAATTGTATAGAATTATTAGTTGAATTTCTTTTACTTTTAACCTGTTTAGTCATGAAGTCTATGAATCAAGGCTCCATGAATCAATCACTGCTTTTGACTTCAAGCATTTTTTTTTTCAGTTGTAATCATTTCTTCTCAAGCAAAAACAGAATCATTTTACCGCTATGATGCAATTTCGATTGCGATCACTATAATGTGCCCCTCTGTAAAAGGCTATTTCATGATCTAAACTTGTGTTATTTTTTACTCTGCACTATCAATTTATCATCAACCCGGACATTAGATGTGTCTTTGCAACCATCAAGATTACACAGATGACATAACAGTATGTTTATATTAATATAGAAAATAATATGCTCTATGTGTATTCATATCCTTTATTGCTTCAGTGTCTTTATTGAATTTTGCTTGGTGCATTTGCTTTACATACCGATTATTAAGGATAAATGACACTTTTATAGTGCTTTCTATTTTTTAAAATATATAATGTTAATATGAAATAAAAATCGAATATCAAACGTTAATTCATACCTAATAAGCCCTCTTTGTTAACATTGAAAGATGCAAAAAATTAAAATCTACCAGAGTATATTAAAATTAAACATTTACTTATCCCCACACACAAAAACGTCATAACGTATAGTGAATAGAAGAATGAAAGTCAGTTAATACAGTGTTGTAAGATTTCATAGATAATGGTAAGAGACTTTGTTTGAAATTTAAACCTGTGGCTGGTTCCCTGAACAATGAAATAAATCTAGCTAAATGATTATGTCAGATTAAACTGGTCTTATTTTGGCATGGATCTACCTGTGATAGACCGTTTCACAGGTACTTCTTTGATGAAATACTTGTAGTTACCTGAGAGTAAATCATGATATTTCTTCCGTCTTTAAAAAAAAATGCTTATGAATGATGTCTGTAGAAATACAAAACCATCTTGTGGCACATTGTATTGTAGGTTTTGCTCATGTGTTCAAATTTTGAATTGTTTTTTAAACATTCACTTGCTCAGCTTTATTATTATCATGATTATGTTTTTAATCGCCTCTTGTAGGTGGTCGTACCAACCACACAAAACGAAAGGAAAGAGTTAATTAAGAACTCCAAAAAGTAAACTAAGTGGACTAATATTGTAATTTGGCTTGTAGAATGACAGATCTATGTGGTGAATCAGGTGATGGCATAGCTCAGTTGGTATCGAGTCGTTCTACCGTTGTCGACAAGGCAGTGTTTATTGTTTCCCCTCGCTGGCACTGCAACATTTTCCTACTACTATTCCAAGAGGTGATTGATTGTTTCGTGATAGATCACTACCAGTGACCACATTAGGCTGTCTGTCTGTCTGTCTATCTGTCTGTCTGTCTGTCTGTGTCTGCATGTCTGCCTGTCTGTCTGTCTCTCTGTCACTTCATTTGTCAAGGATGTGATGATCAATACCGAGTACTGGAGTACTTGACTGGAAGACTTCCACCTTAGAAATTGTCAAATGGTTTCTTTCTTCTTTTTTTTGTGTGTGAGTGTTTGTTTCTTTCAGTTGGATAATCACAGACCAGGCCTGGTCAAAAAGACAGCCCGCTGGTCAAATCTTGCCTTGCCAATCAAATCTGACCAACCCGCTGGTTTGGGTATATTTTGTTTCCATCACCAATGATTAAATCATGCTTTTGGCCTGTCCAGCCCTCTTGACACTTAGTGGTTTTCTTCAAGCAGTAACCACTTGAAAAACGTAATTGAATAGCCCTGTCATAGACTTAACAAGTCTCTTTAGCTGTATTTCATTTTGCAATTAATTCACGTAAGAGTCCCCTTCACAGTAGTCCAGGTTTTATTTATCTTAATGAATAATTTACTAATGACACAAAATACATGACTGTACTTTTGTTTTGATTTGACTTATTTTCTCTCAAAATCTTTCTTTGCAACACGTTTTGTGTATGGATGTTTTTATGACTTATTTTTAAATGTGAGATGAAGTGCATAAAATCGACTGATATTGATATGCAATAAAATGGGTTGATCAGATTCCCTAGCCCCACCTCTATAACCATAACGCTTGTAATGATACAGTTGCACCATTTCATGTCAACTATCCTCGATGTAACAAGAAGATGCAGTCATAATCCGTAAATCTTCACATCCATGTTGAATGTTGAAACCATTATAAATGATATTTTGCTTCTTTTTTTTTCGTTGTCATTATGGATATATATGTGCGTGTGTGAATGTATTTATGTATGTGCATACATATGTACATACATACATACATAATATACATATACACACACACACACACAGTTTTTTTGATGTCTTTCACTTTGTCATGCTATAATATTGACAGCTTTAAAGCAACTTTAATTCATATATTATGTAGATGAAACCTTACAGACTCTTTCCAAGCATCATAATACACTTTTTTATTAGATTTAGATATAACGGAAAGCTCTGGTTGCAGGTACCACATTTGTGACCTCATTTCTAGAGCTTGTTCATAAGTCTTTACATTACCATATGATTATTTGAATGGGTACTTCCCAGGGATGTCTGTTTTGTTACGCCAAAATTATTGTCTGCACTTTTTATGACCAAGATATCTACCAATGATTGAAATGAAGTCTACAATAACAGGTGTTTAAAAACTTTAGCCATGAATGAAAAAATCTACATGTTGTTGCATCAATTTAATCTCATCAAAACTTACTTAAAGATTTGAAAAATGATCATAAAACTTTTTGTTTTCTGAATTGCATGCTTTTGATTCGGTTTTATAGAAAAGGTCATAAAAATTCAGCTTCTCCATATTTCTTTGGGCATAAAAAAAAGAATTGAATAAAAGATAATTATATATAGGCAGTCATAGTTCTCTGACCCAATGACTTTTCCAGGCACATCGTGAATATTGCATTGGAACTTTGGAAGGTGGTTAGTTAATGCTAATGGTAGACCTCAGTCTATTTCTCTTTCTTTTTTCACATAACTTGATCTCTTGCTATTACCCACCTCTGCATAAATCAGTTTACTTTACTGATTTGTCATGAAAGGCAATCACGCAAACAACAAATAAACTAACAGACACTGACTCTCTCTCTCTCTCTCTATCTATCTATCTATCTATCTATCTATCTATCTGTCTGTCTCTGTGTCTCACACGTGCACACACACATACAGAGTGGTAATTTTTTCTGATCCTAATGTGTAAAAGCTAACATTTTGAATTGGAAAAAAACCCAACTTAGATACTGATAAAAAAATTATTATTTATTACTGTCATCCTATGTATCTCCTTCGCTTTTTCCATACCTCATTATGTCGACTCTCACTTTCAGACATTTTTCTTTTCTATTATCCATTTCAGTATTTCTCAATTCTCTTACTCATGATAATTTGCGAGGAGTTAAGAGAAAAGAAAAATATGTGTTCAAGTGAAACAATATGATGGTGTGTAGAATACTTTAGCTATATAATTTACTTATCATTCCATTGTTTAAATCCCTTTTTTATGTTAACACAACAAAGAACATTAATACTCAATTGTATTTGAAAGTGTAGATTTGTCTTGATCGAAGTTAAACTGTAGTTTTATTTTGTTGATAATTTTCACACATTTAATTTTTTTGTAAGTTCTCACGTCTTTGATTTTCCTGTTTAATTTTTCTTTTTTCTTTTTTTTCCTTTTTTTATTCTACACCAAATGAACCATGTAAAAAGTCTGTTCTTGGGACAGATACAAAAAAATTTTATGTATATGGGACTCTGCTCTGTCTCTTTAGCATCATGTATGATATAGATTTAATTCTGAATAAAATAAATGGTCACACTAATAAATGTGATGTTTTGCCTTGGTTCTGGTTTGAGATTTGATATTGGGATTTGCCGCCTTTGCATGCAATGTAGGTATCGTGTGGTGGGTATCGTGTGGTGGGTATCGTGTGGTGTGTGTCGTGTGGTGAGTATCGTGTGGTGGGTATCGTGTGGTGAGTATCGTGTGGTGGGTATTGTGTTGTGGGTATCGTGTGGTGGGTGTCGTGTGGTAGGTATCGTGTGGTGGGTATCGTGTAGTGGGTATCTTGTTGTGGATATCTTGTTGTGGGTAGTGGGTATTGTGTAATGGGTATCTTGTGGTGGGTATTTTGTAATGGGTATCTTGTGGTGGGTATTGTGTAATGGGTATCTTGTGGTGGGTATTTTGTAATGGGTATCTTGTGGTGGGTATTGTGTAATGGGTATCTTGTGGTGGGTATTGTGTAGTGGGTATCATGTGGTCGGTATTATGTAATGAGCATCGTTTGGTGGGTATTGTGCAGTGGGTATCGTGGAAAGTAGTCAAGTCCCACATAGCCTTTTGACCCATAGAGTCGGCAGCCCAGCTGCTCGTCGCTGTTTCCTTGGTGTGAAGCAAACAAATGATCATTTGTCACCCTCTGAATAGGACGCTGGTCTATCTCGGATTACTTCCCATTAAGCTGTCATCCGGTACCAATTTCTACACCTGGACCGAGTGAGGCAATCGAAGGAAAGTACATTGCCACAGGATAACGACGCAATCCGGTTACCAGACTCGAACCCATACCAGTTGCATGGGTTAGGTGCAATACCTGAACACCTCATCACGTATTGTAAATATATTGTGTGTCATTGCTAGTACATAAATAGCCGGCACCTTATAATATTCAAATCTGCTCTTCACCTCTACTGAGTCCGTCAGATGAGGTTTAAAAAGTAAAGTCATGTCGAGCCTTGAGGCCCATACAGCCGGTGCTTATCCCAGTTTTCGTAGCGTGAAGCGGACAGAGTGACACTACGTCGCCCTTCTGGATAGGTCGCTGTTCCGTCGCAGATTACTTCCCCACCTGGGTCGAGTGAGGCAACTGGGGTAAAGTTTCTTGCCCAAGAAAAACAACGAAGTGATTGGGGTAAGATTCGAACCAACGACCTTCGCCATGAGAGCCCGCTGTCCTAACCACTCGGCCACCTCGCCATCTGATGTGATTTAAAGCCAAGCTATTAATAATACCAAACACATTACACCTGTGCCATCCTCTGGATTATATCCCTTATGGTAGAGAAGTAGATTTTGGCAATTTGGGGAAACTCAACAACCTTCACAAATCAACTTGCCCCGGTTTACCACATAGAAAGGTGTTTTGCATTAAGTGGCATAGGAATGACTACGCACGCCGACAGATCCTCGACAAGAACAAGTTTCCACTCACAGTTCTAGAGTAAAACGTCGCCATACTCAATACTGAGTGTAGGGTATCCAAGTGTAGAGACTTGAACACTACTGGGCACACAGCATGATGTGGTAGTTTGCTATTGCTTTCCTTCAACGCCAAGCTTACTCCCGCCAGATCTGAAAAGACTTAGCTACCCGCTTCACTGCTGGATGGACAGGAATGACCATATCAATTTTTGCCCTGACTGGGAATCGAACTCGGGTCACCTGCGTGGCAGTCAGACATTCAACCGACTAGGGTAGAAAGATAATAATCCATATTGTGGGTAACGCTGGCGTCAAAGACGTTTACAATAACACGTGAATTATCTACTTCATTGGAAGTAATTTTATACATA
>JARDUL010079884.1:0-11666 GCA_030265205.1 Dirona pellucida | reverse complement strand
GTCATACTGAAAGAGAAAGAGAGGGTGATAGAGAGAGAGAGAGATACCAGGAGATAGGGAGAGAGAGAGAGAGAGGGAGGGAGAGAGATAGATAGAGAGAGAGAGAGAGAGAGAGAGAGAGAGAGAGGCCGGGAGAGAGAGAGAGAGAGGGGGGGAGAGGGAAAGAGAGAGAGAGACCGAGACAGAGACAGAGAGAAGAGAGAGAGAGAGAAAGGAGTGAGAGAGAAGAGAGAGAGGAGAGAGAGAGAGAGAGAGAGAGAGAGAGAGAGAGAGAGAGAGAGAGAGAGAGAAATAGAGCTTTATATATATATATATATATATCCACTCCAAAGTGAAAGATGACAAATTATGCTGAAATCCAAAGCATTTCTCATAAAATCATTTACAATATCCCAAAGAATGCCTAATTTCTCGCAACAAACGTACCGTACAATACAACAAAAAGTCTCACTATTGCATTAGAGATGCATGCTCTATTGTATGGTCCCCTGCGAGTTGCGAGGGATACGAAATGAAACATACTGGGGCGGGGATACATGATATCTCCTCTATGGGTCTGTACTCTGTACTTGTAATAATTTCGCCCTGTTCGGGAAGTATGTGAGCCTGTACTTGTAATGGGGTATGGACTAATATTGAATTCATAATTTGGTATTGATTTTGTTTCTTCCTGCAGGTCTGGTTCCAAGCCAGTAAAGCTGCTAAAAGAATGGCGGCAGAACCCAACAAATATAAGACGTTACGAAGTCAAACAACCGACCCGGCTGTCACAGATACCATATTGTTGGGTAAGTCTGGCCTGAGTGTGTGGAGTGGACAGACAAGGAGAAGTGGTTAGAAGGGATAGAGGAAGATTGGGAGGAAGATAGATAGATAGACAGATAGAAATATGCGTGAGCTTATATATTTTTTAATATAGGTTTGGTAGCATTGTTTGTTATTCATTCGCGCTAGAAGTTGACGCCGATGACGATTCTGAAATCAGATTTTACAAATCTTTTAATTTTGCACCCTATTATTTTGAACGATGGGAACTCCGGCCATGAGGCCAAGAGGAAATTATCACTGATCAGGCTCGTTCTGAAATCAGGAGGAGTCAGTGATGCCCAGGTTTTAAACTTACAGTTCGAATTTTGGCCTAATTGCTTAGGCTTCGAGGTCTACTCAGTGGCCTGCTTTACTCTAACAAGTCCTGGCCAGCAATCTAGAATGTTCATCATTCAGCAGGCCAACGGGCAATCCTGACCCACCAATAAGACTGTGTTTATAGTGGCAGTGGCACGCTTTCTGTAGGTGTTTAAATTGAAGTGTGCGCGCATAAAATTGGTGTTTATACTTGCACCTACGATTTCTGTGGGTGTGTAATTTGAGGTGTTGACCTATTGGTTGTATGCAACATGGCGCTTACAAAGCGACAGAAACAGATTTTATGGTGGTGGTGGAAGAAAAGGGGTATGAAAAAAACGTAGATATCGCCTATTTTCTGTACACCCAATTAACAAACCGCGAAAATGTTATGGAGAGTTTCATCATTTAATGCCCCAATTATTGATTGATACAAAGAAGTTCGTGGAGTATTTCAGAATGACACAAGATATGTTCAATCGTTGACGGAGCTGTGTGCAGCAGAAATTGAAAAGAACCCAATTAGTTTATCGTCATCCATGGTAACAAGATTATTAAATTAGTACTGGTACTGACTTGAGCTGCACACCTTAAAAAATGCGTGCCAAACAGGGAGTGGACACCAAGTGATAGATAATAGGAGAAACCCCTGGACACACTTCTTTTTGTAGTCACTTACGCACGACTGAAGTGTGTCACCCATGCATTTTTTTTGTCTGTGAATACGACAGTCGTAGGTGTCACTGTCACTCAGTGGAATTAAAAACACCCAGAGCATCGCAAGTGAAGCAAACGAGAAATTTACAACTACGCACGCTTTTGTAGGACCTACAGAAGGCGTGCCTGTCACTATAGACACACCCTAAAAGGTGACTGATCTGCCTCGCATAAATACGAAAATTAGAAGCTTACAGTTACAGGACTGTGTCGCTTCCAAACACATTGATCTTCCTTGTGATGTGGCCCCTTGAAAACTATAATTGATCATCCTTATGGTATGAAGACAGAAATTGCTTTCCAATCTGGACTCAGAGGTTACCATAAACCAACCCATTTCAAATACTTCCTGTGTGTATATATATATATATATCTACTATATATAATCCACTGTATCAATAAGCAAAAGACACCATCTCTAGTCTACATGTTTATTCTTACATGAATTACCAAATGTACACAATAGATAAACAACAAAAAGGAAATCATAAAAATTGGATGTAATGTGACGTACTTAAAAAAAATAAAATATTAAAAAATCACATTTTTTTGACAAGCATGAAAAACAAAATCAGATAATCCACAAATGAATAATATTAGTATTAGTAGTAATTAGGTATCAAATACCAACTTGATTGGAATGAATAGAAATAAACCACCAGGTACAAAAGAAATTTACTCACTACTACCCACAGAATATGGAATACATAGAAGCGACGATGGGCCCTGTTGCCTAGGCGATGGCTGTTGAATCTTTATTCTGAACTTCTACTACCAAAGCTTCCATTACACATGAATGGATTTCTGAAGTGCAGATGTCTCTCCCCACTAATTGTGTGAAAGAAACTTCTATATCAAAAAGTGATATCTCGTCTATGCCACTAAAGACATAGAACAGGCTTTCATGCTTTGTATAAATTTGGAAAGACTTGACATACTTTCTTTCCATAGGTTTGGCCGTAATGAAATTTTGAAGTCTATAAAATTTTATTCGAAAGTATAGAAAAGGAGAAAACCCATAAATCATCACATTTCATTCTCTCCTTATCTCCTACAAATTCTTGACACAGGATATAGACTGGAATTATTACCCTTAGATCAATTCAAATAGCAATCAGCAAAAGATTTGAGACCGGTATTATTCTGTTTTAGTTCACTTCAAACACCAATCCATAAGTGATGTCTACTTCCAAAGTAGCCACTTGCTTAGAGGTTTTCACGATAGAATAGAGGTAAAAAAAAAGAGTCGGGTTCCAACTAGATCAGTGTATATGATGGTATATCCTAAGAAATATCATATTCCCCCCAATCCCAAGTTATATTTTTCTTTTTACAAACACAATTAAAAGATTATGTTGCGAGAGAAAACTTTCACACAATAAATAATAGATCTTTTTCTCTATAGTTTTTTTAACAGCCTTTTATGACAGCATTGATGGCCTGATAGTAATTATAACCAGGTTATAGCAACAGATTCTGTTGTCCAACCCATGCTGCCATTTTTGCCCTTCTCAAATACTCGACATTTAATTAGTGCAAAATACACATTTGACCATGCAAAGTTTGGATCAAACGCATAATTGGGAGATTCAAAATCAAATGCATCCTGCTTTGAGTTAAAGAACAGACTGCGCGAAGAATGCTCCCTTCGAACTCAAGAGACCACCCGGCACGTAGAAATGTATAAAACTGTCAGAAGAAAAAACAAAACAAAACAAAAACAAACAAAAAACAATGGAGGAAAAAGGGGAGAAAAGATGGAAGAATGTTTATATCAAATCAATGCTTGTGGAATGAAATACAACCAGATAATGGCAATGGATAAAACAAGTGAACGCTTCGATGATTATAGACCACAACCATACACCCAACCATGTCCACAAACATCCAAGGGGGAGATGGATGATAGCTATAGAGTAGGAAACAAAAGGTCCCTCATTGCGCTCAGCACACATACAAAATATTGCACAAACTGCTAAAAAGAGCAGAAAAAGACGGACAAAAAAAAGAGAGAGAAAAGATTGCGAAATCAATCATTTAGCCGTCAAAATAATAATAGTTAGAAGAAGAAAAAAATCCCACCATTGACAATCAAGTCAAACAACGAGACATAAACCAAGTTGGTTTCTTCCCCACAGACCAATCGAATCAGACTCTGACTTCATGCGTCTCTCTGTCCGTCAAGGAATGAAAGAAAAGTCCCTGGTACTACTACAAAATGCAATCACTACTTCTACCAACTACTTCCATTACGACTTGGTATGAAAAGGACCAACTGTTACAAACGACAACAACGACAAAAACTGGATTGTGGAATGTTCTACAACAACCTACACAAAACGACACAGATATCATCACAGACTCAAATCATGGACAATGCATTATGGTTTAAATATCTTTCTTTGAAAAAAAATGAAAAAATGATATTAATAATAATAAACAGGAAAAGAAAAATACACAAGTCAAGAAGCTGAATTCCAAAATAAGATATAATGAATAATAAATAATCTCCTTTAGTGAAAATGAGACAAACTATCCTTCCATTTCTGCAATCATCTCCCACGACCAAGGTACAAACAACCCCATATCAGAACCACAGGCAACAAAAGTAGGTCAGTTCTCTGCATCTTTTTTCCTTCTTCTTCTTTCAATTCTGTTTAAATGCTACCCTCATAGAAAAATGCAAAAGTAATAGAAACCATAAACCTAAACCCAGTTCAGTCCTCATGCACACTCAAACTGATGTGGTGTCTTTGTTTCCCATCACATCCCAACCATTTCTTGGGTCATAGAATCTACAAAGGTGTACAGAGGCAACGTTCTAATCGAAAAGCCACAAACATCATGTTACTAGCACCACCTAGTGAAAATGGTGAGAACTTTGGGATCTTTACTGGCGCATTTAATTAGTAAGAGGAATCTGCACCTTCTACATAACTTCTCTGGTATCACAACTCGGTTGGACACCTTCAAATCAGGGCAATGTTGAATTTTTACTGACAACTACTCAACATTGAAAGAAGTGGAATACATGCTCAGTGATCACAACCGTCTCGGACATGTGACCCGAGTCTGGGGCAGTTTGAGACTTGTGAGACACACTGTATGAAATCATTATCGAGTTAACTCAGGACAAACAAAAGCCAAGGACTGGCACATGCTATTTCAAGGACGATATCCTAGAACTGGTCCCTCAAAGTATGCAACAGTTATCGTTTTAAACGTTCTTTGTACAAAAAGGTAAATAAATCTTCAAAAAGAATCAACGTCAGAGTGAGAATCATACCATGGTGGTATAGAAACCCTTCCTCCAATGCTAATTTGCACACATCATGTCAAACAAAAACCATTTCGGGTGAATGTGAGACGACATATTATCATATCATTTACAGTGAACAGCGATAACAAGACTCCCATCTCCTCTCACATCGTTACAAACCAAAAATCAATCAATCATTTACAGGTGGTAATAGTTGGTAATAATCAATCTATTGTAACTATCAATACTAAAAGTGAAAGGGTGACCATCAATTCAGACCAATTTTTATTCTAGTCTGTTCCTCTTTTGTCATTTTGGAGAGTGATACAATAACCTCTGTAGGTAATGAATACATACAACTGCCCAGTCTGATATTAGGAAAGTCTATCGCCTACGTTCATATGTATTGTCCTATCAGTAAGAAATTGCCCTTAATTTAGGCATTCAAATGAAAGTAAAAAAGGATAGAAAAAGTATGAACTAAGTGTAGGAAGTCGGGTAGGTACACGTATATGACAACATACTTCCTTCACAGACAATGGAGAGAAGAAAAAAAATGCAATCTCTGCTAAAGCACAATGACCAGAGTAAAAATAGATTAGAGAAAGAAAAAAACATTCATATCACAGAACCTGCACATACTAGGTAATCCAAACAAGGAAATGTGACCTGGATCTCATACAAATACAAGATTAATTTACTTCAATCTATTTCATTGGTAAATAAATTATGGTAAAAAAAAGAAGAATGGTTGTTAGAAGAATAAGAATCCTTAAATTGTATCTACATCCTAATGAGCAATTCGATTTTAGTTCAGTCCAGTGTTAGAGTTAGCCAATTCAATGTCTGGAATAGAATTCCAATACCTTCACTATTACAATTTGGGCTCCTAGTCTACAAACGACCAGCAACAATTCAAATAGTCTCATTGTCATTACATCAGTGGAGGGCCACCCCAGACATTCCCGACTGACAACCAGTCCTTTCCATTCCAAACCCTTCCACTTCCACCCTAACCAGATATTTTTCCATCTTATCACCCATCTGTCATCACAAGCCACATCCACACACACCCCACCCCCAGGCCATACAATATAATCCACAAAGGTTTTGTAAAAACTGAGAGGACAAATTCCAATCATCTCATGATGTGCTGGCTTTGATACCATCCATGTTCCTCTCCAACACAGGAGTACCGGTACTGAGGTACTGAAAGCATTTGTACATGTTAGTGCTGGTGCCTGGTTAAATATTGATATGATATTGAACATACCTGACGACAGTGCTGTGATGTTCAGTGCCAGAGATTAGGGTACCACTGGCATGCACACCCTCACTTAATCCTGTCACCAAACTGCGTGGCCATTCCAGCCACGACATAACCAATGTACCCCCTACTAACACGTGGCCCCTATCAGGAACAAGTCCCACTAGTCAGCCCTACATCCTACCACATGACAATGAAACCAAATAATGCCACAACACGGTTCGACCACTGAAGGCTTTTGGCACAGAAGACATTTTGCAGTCAACTGCATTTCTTTTAAGATTAATCCTGACACTGACAGGCAGAGACAGAATCATCTCCATCCACAAATACAAACAAACAATCAAAACCAAACCAGAATCAATAAATTATTATCAACACATTATTTATATAATCATTTACAAATCCAATAATTGTAGTACAGATTGGTATATCCCTTCGTCATTCCCACCAGCAGCCATTCTGTGAGATACTCACGTGCACTCACATATCACTCACACACCCTAAAATATGAATACACACTGACACCACTAAAATTCATTATATTCAAACGAATGAAAAAAAAGTTATTTTCCACTTTCATCTTGGAAGCCAAAACAAACAAACAAAAAAACAAAACCCAACCAAACAAAAAAAAGAAAAAAAGGGCTTCCTTCAAAATACAGCTTCCAATGGGATTTGTTTCTGAGTGAACGCCTCACACTTTGGACCGTCGACATTTGGTATAATACTTGCCAAGTCCAGAGTGAAGACATTCATTCCCTTGGCCACAAATCCCATTGGAAAGGTGTATTCTGATGAAAGAAAAAAGGAAAGACACAACCGTATCTTCACCCAATCAAAGTCAAACTCAGCAAATTGGATTTCAGCTGTTGGTGACTTTCACAGCCGCTATGTTATCCAAATAATGTCAACTGTTGGATGGCTACACGTCAACTCACACCCTGGCCCCGTGTCCATACAATCACTAATAAAACATCAGGAGGGAATTCATTTACACAGACATAAAAATGTTAAAATTCAATTCACAACATGCAAATGATGAAAATATCAGACAATGCAATCTCACATTTCTCCGGGATAACAATTTTAATTAACAGCCATATATCACTCGTGAAAATTTATGTTTGTATGTCTAAATCCTTCCAAACTTGATGGTGTTTGTTTGTCTAGAGAGCACATGTACAATATTTGTATCTTTATTCTTATTTAGGTAGTGTAACGTCCTAGGTGGCCATGTCTTGGTGCTATATATACCTTGGACATACAGGTCTGATGTGACAGTTTACATCTTCCTCTGGTCTACTCAAATTAGTGGCGTCTGTCCTTGCTTCTCATCGCTGGAAGTGTCAAACCCTACAGCTACCTGTAACTCTTGTAAAATATCTAAAAATTTCAATTTTAATTTCTCATTCAAATACCTAACCAAACAAAACCAAGAACAAAACAAAAAAAGATTAGAGAGTCTGACACTTCCAGTGACAATTGGACCAGGCTACCAATCTACGATCCTTTGACTGTGGCTGCTGACGTTGTCCCCGCGGTGGGCTTGGGCGGCGGAGAAGAACTATCTGTGCTCTCGACAACCCACACTGTAAGGAAGACGATGAAAAAAAATACATGTACATTACCGCTTATTACAGTTTACATGTGAAAAAGAAAGATGTCAATGATTTAACATGGAACCTAAATCAAACATATGGAGTTTATAATGTTTTTAAAACATGAATCCAGTAAAATATTTCTAGCAACCATATAAAATGAGTCCAATAACTGTTTTTCCCCCCCCCCCCCCCAAAAAAAAATATAAAAAAATATTGACTACCTGGGCATCAATATCTCAACATACAAACATTCAAGCTTAACTTAAATAAGCATCCATATGCCATAATTCAGACTTCCAACTCATTTCGACTGGTCGCAAGACATGATACTAAAGTAACGGCACCACTCAAACCAGAATGGAACCACTTTAGAGGAATTCTCCTGAAACAATGGGAAGGCAGTTGCCTCTTCCTTTTAACTTAATCAAAAAGAAATATTTGTACAATCAGTTGAAATCACGATAGAACTATGTTAACTGTGGTGTGGTACGCCATGATTTGGTTGCATTTCTAGAAGTCTTCAAAGTAAAGCTCTTATTCAAACCCAATTGTTAGATCAGTAAAGTAACAATGAATACACAAAGATAAAAATATGTGGAAAACCAACAGTGTACAAACTAACACCAAAACCAAAATGTTACTTGAAAAACAATTTCTATTACAAATTAAAAGTAAAAGACACTTCATGTCATTTTTACCTTACAGCATAAGATCATTTAGGTAATACAGAAATTAAATCTGGGACTTGATGCCCTTATACTTTGCTTTCACATATAATATATAAGATATTTACGTACACATATATTTTTTTTCAACTACTGACATACTTTTACAACAATTTTTATGTTTGTCTATTTCTTTTACTTAACATAAATGATAATTGTGCTTAGTATTTCTATAAATATGTATTATCATTCTTGGATATACAACAAGTCTTTATATACATTACAATTGTTACACGTCTGTAAAGCAATTTTTTTGATGAAATGAAGATATATCCATTCATTTTTAATGTTTCAATATCACCCATTTCAGGTGACTGGGTATTATCAAGTGTTGGACACATGCCATCCACAACTTATCATACACTAGGTTTATTCAAGGCACTTCAGTATCATGGGGCAAATTATAACTAGGTAATAAACATATATATTTTTTTATTTTTTTATTTTTAAAAAGGCCAACAAAACCATAAATTATTAAGTTCTGATTACATTGAATTGATTGACTGTGACCCGTCAAGACGTTAGGATTAATATTGATGACTCGCCCCTATATATGTATTTTCAACAATTATTGAAGGAAGGAATAAAAGCTATTTCATTCTTTGGAATCAATACATTTTTTAAACTTAAAATAATATCTAAAATAAATACCCCAAAAAATCAACAACAAAAAAAAGTGTACAAATATAGCCAAACCCATTGATATTTTATCAAAAAGTGATTCAAACCAGAGCACAATACTAGGTCACACAGAGATGCTGTTAGAAATTGTTAAGTTGGGATCATGGAAAAAGATTCAAGAGTTTGGGGTGGGTATGAAATAAAATGCTGTTTTATACTTCCTCTTTCCTTACCATTCCTCTCCTTCTGATCCCCCCAACCCCAATAAATAAGAAAAGCTGTGTCATGCAAAATGTGATATACTTTTTTCAATATTGCTGCAATTGCTATGCGTTTTTACACACCATGAAAAGGCCAAAGTCATGTCCCCAAAAAAATCTGCAAAACTGACGCAATTTATGTATTTTTATTTTATTACAAGCTTTATGCAAATAAAATTCCAATCATCATTAATCAAAGCTCTGTTACAGAAAAAGCAGTCATCAAAGTAATGATGGGTTAACATTGTAATTTAAAATCAACAATTCACTGAAGGAACAGTTTGCTTTGCAGAATTAGAAATATCTCATGGTACATATGACTGCTCTTTCTCAGCATGCAAAGAGGGAGGTTTTTATTTTCTATTATGTTGCTTTTCAACAGCCAAACATGTCTGCTAACATAGTTATGGTGCTCCGCAAAAGTTGACATTTAGGAAGCAGCGTAGGGACAGATTGTTTCACAGATGAAGATCAAGGTGAGTTAGTGAGAAACAAACAATCTCACAGATCTCGCTTTTGATAGGGATTCAATGCTGGTGATTAAAAAAACTAACCTGACACTGACTAAACTGAAAGGAAAACGCTTACGAAAAGCCCTGATCTTTTGGCAACACAAATATTGCTCACATTCAGAGCGCAAGACATCAAAATTGCGTAATTTTTGCAGATTTATGATTTTAACATATGGACCCATTATATTGAGTTTTTGTTCGCTTTGTTTCCAGAAACCGCCTAAACTAATCGCAATTTGTCATATTTACAGTTTCAGAACACACTTCCTGCCAAGTATTTTGGTCCGTCTGGAATCAGCAATGTCATTATCATCTGCCTAAGCTCTCAAAATCTATAATTTTTTTCAAAAACTTTAAAGATTTGCGCGCATATCTAAATGAAAATTTACCACACCCAGGCTGTTTTCTTGGAACATCAAATTACATAGCAATTGGAGCAAACCCCACAAAAATATTTAAGTTTTTGGTGGGTAGTGTATTTTTGTTGAAGGGGTGACACTCTGTGCAATGAGTCATAGGCTGCAATGGAAAAGTATAAATCCTTTTTGATATAAGACATGGTTTAGGATTATGTGCTAGATAGGTTGGGAATCCGAGGTCAAATGAAAATTGGAGAAGTTGAAATTGTTGTAAAAATATTTGATTAGATAAAATTCCGTAACTGTCAAACTACAGTGAGAAAGAGTGGAGAGAGATCATGCAAGAAAATAAAGGAATGTGACGAAACATGTTAACATACAAAGATACCAAGAAAGGATAATATAAATATCTATATATAAGTATATCATAGTCATGACTACATTGGACTCCAAGGAAGCAACTAGCCAGTCTCCATATGGACAGTCACTTGCCAGACAAACTTTGCGCAACAGCCAATTATCAATAGAAGAAATCAGGTCATAACTTCCAAAAGTCGTCCCATTGTGAGAAGGAATAATGTGTCAAACAATGCTGAAACAGACTTCCTGATTAATGATTACCAGCGGTGAATAAAGAATCTGATGATATTTTTCACAACACTTTCCAAACAGCAATGTCATTGTCAATTGGCGGAGCGAAAAATAGACTACCTTCCGAGTCCTACTGCATTCTCCCTTAAGTTTAAGTGGAAATTGTATTATCAAAATCAATTCTACATTACTATGGTGGTGTAAATTATTTCGATGTTGAAAAATCAACTTCCTTTCTCTTTTCTGTTTTGACATGGCAGTGAACGCCTCCATTGATTTCATGCATTCCCTCAGTGAAACAATGCTGAAATGGTTTCTACGTGGCTAATTTGAAAATTTGGAATCCACTACGCCCAACCCCTTAAGATGGCTGGTCCATGGCATATCTGAACCCTCAAACCCATCCTAATTGAAGACTGGCTACTACTTCGGCCTTCCTTGGTAAATTGCTCCAGTCACACACATTCGTAAACAAGAAAACAACAATAAAACATAGAGCTAAAAAAAAATAATTGACGAGTGGAGTATATGTTAGAATAAGAGAGAGAAAGAGAATAAGAGAAAGAGAGAGAGAGAGAGAGAGAGAGAGAGAGAGAGAGAGAGAGAGAGAGAGAGAGAGAGAGAGA
>JARDUL010079883.1:0-20424 GCA_030265205.1 Dirona pellucida | reverse complement strand
TCTCTCTCTCTCTCTCTCTCTCTCTCTCTCTCTCTCTCTCTCTCTCTCTCTCTCTCTCATGATATTGTGGCGTCGATTTTCCACGAATTGACTTTTGTCCGTTTCGAGTCAAAAAGAAAACAATGATAATTTTTTTAAAAAATTGTTTGGTCCCGAAATTTAGGATTCTACATAATAGGCTGGCAGCTAACTGCATATCAAAATTGGGAATACACGAGCAACCTTGTAATGAAACAATCAAAAGAAACGCCACTCATGGTTGAACGCCAACGGATGTTGGGGGCATGAGTTAAGGGTCTTTGGGAAGTGTGTTTTTTGTCACAAACTGCTCGCGAATTGCAGCGTTGATTTACGTTTGTTGACATGGACGTCCACCGCCAAGAGATTCAGGGCGTGTTGATTTAGGAATGGGGAGAGGGATATGCACGTTCTCTATACTATTACTATACGTTTTCGAAGTTCTTTGATTGAACTATGCTGCGCGACTGTCTGACTCTGACGTCCTCTGGCCGCCATACTGTCGGCACAAAGTCCTGACAAGACCTCCACTCAGTCTAGTAGCCCTTGGTAATAACATTTTGACAAGGCAGAGGGGGTGGGGGGGGGGGGGGGTGGTTACTTAATACGAGGAATCTGTACATGAAGTTCCTTGCGTGTTAGATTTAAGGGATATGCAGATGAAGTAGATATTTAACTTCCGGGAACAAATTATTTTAAAATTCACAAATCATTGTTTTATGAATGATTAAAGACGGACGTAAATCACTTGTCGAAAAGTGTGCACTGAATCGGTCAAAAGTAATGGCAATGTCAAGTTAGGTTACCGGAAATGGGAGGATTACAATTGAAACAGTAGATCTACCCATAGGAACTCAACACAATGGGTCCACAGCGCTAAAATTGAGTGATCCCATTAACTTTAATGTGATCGCTGGGGCCACTATGACCTCAAAGTCAGGCGAGGTTTATTTTTATTTTAGTTTAAGCTAATCATATTCTTGTCCCCCACGGGCGACACGTCATGACGGTGACTCGAACTCGAACCCCCCTCTGTTGAAGTTTGTGTCCATGTATGCTCAGGGCTCAGGGTCAGATTAATGACAACAAGTGCCCTAAGCCCAACTCGACAAGTGGAGATTGATTAAGGTTTGAGAGAGGGATGGGTCTTGATTGAAAACATGAAATACATGGGAGAGCTTTCTCGTCTTTTATTTGTTTTAGTTCTAATTAATTAATTATCTGCATCGTTGTATTGAACCAAGCCCGCTGTTCAGTCCTGAATGGAGCCTGTGCATTTCAATTAATCAAGACACGATCGGCGGGTTTGTGCGTGTTTATAAATAAATATATGTGGTGGTGGCATAGCTCAGTCGGTCTGCTGTTGTCGACAAGGCGGTGTTGTCGTGGCAGGCATGGATTCGATTCCCCCTTTCGACAATCCTTTTTTCTTTTCTTTCTTGTTTGTCGTCTCTCAGTCTCACTGGCAAATTATATTATTCTGTGTTTATAGGCATTCTAGTTCTATGTGAAGAGATGGACCTCAAATATCAACTGGACAAATGATTACCAATTCTTGTTTATACTTTAACGTAAACCCGTCATGACCGGAGTTGGCAATTGTCATGGACACAGCTCTTTTTAGTCTTAGTCTATTGTATGAACACGTTGTGTTCATGCTTCATTATACTGCTTGTTGTGAGCAGCTCCATGCAAGGAACAGGAATGGTGCTGTCAAGAAAACGAGATCAACAATGGGGGCGTGGTGGTCGAGTGTAGATGTTGCACTTGCAAGCAAACAGTGAGGGTTCGAGTTCGAATGGCCATTTCTAATTATGTCTTGTTGTGGTGGATGTTGTTACATTACTCAGATATAACGAGATTTGGGAGGACCAGATACAATATTTCATTACTTCAGGTTTTTTGTCGTCATTGAAAATTAGTTGGCAACACAAGAACTTGTGAAATATCTTCTCCCTCCATTCACGATCCCCACACAGGGTATGGGCTTTTGTATCAGTATTATACGATAATTCATAGTACAGTATGTGAATGTGATGCAACTAGCATAATCTCGTCTCTTCTAAAAAGAAGAAATCGATACCCAACTCTTGACACCATGTCGCAAAAGGGTGAAGAGCAAAAATAACAGTATTAACAGTACAGTGCAATCCATTAAAAAAGTCATCGGATACGAGGACTGGGGTACAAAGACAGATTTTCGCAACTTAGTTTTGTTCTGCCTCACTCAAGACTCAAGCTATGTCCACACGTGAGAAATAAGAGGGATTTCAATATTGACTGTTGCAACTGTAACTATAATTATAAGGGTACCCCGGTTCTCGTCATTTCCGATGCTGTGAAAAAAATGGACTCTACTGTATACGTAAAAAAAGCAATTCTGATTGCCCCACATGCGAAAGCGTATCTGACACTGACACCTAGCTACAGGCAACCAATGAATGCTATTGCTATATTATATATTATTGTCAAAATACTAGCACTAATCACTAATGCATAGAATAGAACAGGCAGTTTGGAAAATCATGTCATTGGTCATTGCACCTCACGGGATAAGTGAGGAAATGTGAATCCCATACACATTGAAGTTTGACATTTCCCCATCACATACATGTGTTCTAATTATTGCCAGTCCCATGCACTGACTGTCTGTAGGTAACTCGCTCAAAATATGGTTTGGTTTTGTGCAAATTCAGTTTCTCACTTGCTTGCATTGCTCGCTAAGGTACAGAGGTTATCATACAACCTTGGCAAAAAACCCAACCCAACTTTATAAATCTACATCCAGAAGTGTAGTGTTGGGAAGGAACGTGTGATTTTTGGACCTGGAGGATCACATCACACAAGTGGCACTTCAGACAGGTCTTTTAACTTTAACCAAAATGCGGACTATGAGGATCAAAAGTCTATGAAGCACTGGTGGGAGTGGACATTATACAAAGCAGGAGTTAAATTATTACTTAATAATGCCAAGACAAGGAGTTATGATAAGAGATATTAAGAGGAAGTATAAGTAAAAGTAAAATTTATAATCTTGCCTTTGCCCCAAAGGCATTAGAAAACCTAAAAAAACAAACTGCGCCAGGTAAATTAGTAATTAGGGGGAACATGCTGGATAAATTTCTATCTTCATAAATCAGATACCCATGTGTATGAACAGAAGCTAACTAGGCCTACTGACGGGCAAGTAAATCTGCAACTGCAACACCTTTATACACCATATCCATAGGGCAGCTAATAACATTTCACATATTCAGATGGGGGGGGGGGGGGGACAGCTGGGGTTGAATCGTGGGAATTAAAATGACTTTATCATCACTATGCATTATGTTTTCTCATGTGACATTAACATTACTTCCTCAACATTGCTTTAATACTGATATTGATTTAACTTTCTTAATAATTTAACATCACTTAGTTGACTTAGCTTACAGAGGACTAGTACAATTGGAAATAAACGGAAAAAGACCCAGTGAAGGGGAACTGAGATGATTTAATGAATAACCATTGGCAATACTTTGATAGTGATATTCAACTTAATATAGTTATTATAATCATATTCAGGTCCAATCACTGAACAGAAAATCAATAAAATATATATATCATACTTCAGAGCAGTATTTAAATTTTAAGTCATTTCTCTCCTTAAGCACAGACATACATGAGTGTAGCAAGTAAAAATACTGATATTTTAAGATAACTGCCATACTGATCAGGTGTATGAAAATGAAAAGTAGTAACTTTTTTATTAAGGTAAAGCCTAATAAATTTGTTAAGTCATGACTTTCATTCGATCAAACTTCGAAAAATCATGCAGCTGTACAAAAAAAAAAAGTAAGACAACAGGATTGATTCCAGTTTTCGAATTCTGATTGAAGTTCTCTTTATATAAAACAGTATATATCAAATAGAAAAAAAAGAGAAGAAAGATAACTTCATATAAAAAATACAAAGTATTTATTAAGCTAATTAATGGTGCATGTTTGATGATTGTATAGTTTGATGTGGAAACAGAACAAATAAAACTAGATTTCTACATTCATGTCAACACTTAGTAAAAATTTAACTTACACTTACATATATTATAAATAGAGGTTGCTCATTAGCTGTAAACTTACTTTCATCTCAAATCCATTCGTAAAGTAGGATTACAATACAATTACTTTGTAATATTCTAAAATCAAAAAAATAAAAATCTTCGTGAAGCATCATGAAGTTAGAAGATAGCATAAAGTGTGTATAGATAATTGCGGAAAAGAAATGACAAAGACAATGAAAATATGTGGTGGGTTTAGAGGGTTTGCAAGGAAAGCATGCATTTTCATTTCTTTGGATTAGTGTCAAAAAGCATTGGTGCTCCACTTATATTTATACTCTTAAGATGGCCTGTTCCCCTTCCTATTAAGTAATCAGTAGCAAAGGGAAGCCAAGGACACATTCTTTATTCACTCATCTTGCTTGATGAGAATAGTAGTATTAGAATTGGGAATGCATGCTTTGCTTCACTTGGATCCTCTTCTCTCCCACTTCCCATAAAGCAAAACTGTAGAGGTTCCTGTCATCCTTCATATCAAGAAGGAAAACAAGTCCATTAAAAAGAAAGGACAAGTATTTCCAGTGATTGTGTTAATATAACTTTATTAAAATCAGCTACAAAACATGACCCTTTTTGCTGTACTAGAATCAAAATGTGGTGATGAAACAACCGAAATGTGTGCAGCATATAGATGGTAATATTAGATTACTGTAATGAGAGAATTCTCCAATGACAATGCCCATTCATTGGAGATCTATATATATATGAAGCTGCCACGGTGGATATTGATAACAGATGATTCATTACCACATTTTGATCAGATCGAAAATTGTTCCAGCATTTTAATCTCTGTACATATAGGGTGCAAGCGACTTTGTACAAATTGCTTCATCTTTCCCTTTTTTGAGTCATCCTTGTTTTGTCTGACTAAATAATTGAAAAGGTAAAACATTTTTCCTCATCATAAAATAGTCCTTGGGATGGTAAATCAAAAAAATGCTTTTATTTTCTTTCTTTTTTTAAGTCGTCATGGTCTTAGAGCAAAAGGACAATTTTGAAAAAAAAAAAGCCACCCAAAAAAAAAAAAAACCCGACAAAAAACCACAAGTGCCTAAATATTGCAATAAATGGAAGTATAATATCACAAAATTGATTTTCAAAAGAGAAAGAAAGCAAAACTGTCGCATGAGTGAAATGATGAGGAAGCTCTTAACATTGTCGACAAGACAAAAAGGTATAAGGGCCTCAATAGCCAGCCAATTCCGCAAATGTGGAATCCAATTCGTCTGAAATGGACTTGTACCTCTCTTTCTCTGCCAGCAGCTCGTCTGAAAAAAAATGATGGGAATAATAGTTAGTTACAGCACAACTCTGTTTATCCATAGCTATAGAATTTCGAGATTAACTTTTATAATGTACGGATCAACTTTTGTCCATCTTGAATCAGCAATATAAATGTCCGCATATTTCAAAATTATACATTTCCAGAAGCTAGGATATCCACATCGTCTGGAAAAGCTCAGTACGGTGGGTGCCCTATTTTTAAAATTTAATCAACATCCTATTGTCTTCTATTATGTATAAGAACTTTAGAAAAAATGTAATTGAAGAGTGCTTATTTCCTCTATGGCCTACCTGAGTTCAAATATTTCCCATAATATCACATCAATAATTTGTCCTAGGATTTATAGAGCTTTTCAAAATTGATCAAACTTCATACTTTTACTATTACTGTCACAGAGTTTTGGCTTAACATTTGATCTCTGAATCACAAACAATAAAACCAATAGAAAGTACCTTTACTATTACTTCAATAATTACATCGTTGAAACTATACCAAGAAGAAAAATTAAATTGAAAACAACCTGTCACTCAAATTAGAGTTGTCCAATTTCCGCCAAGTAGTCAGTCATTTCCCGGTCTAACTTGGCGTTCTCGCCTTGAAGATGCCCCACTTCCTCTGCAAGCAAACACAGCAAGACAACCACAACATGCGTTAGTTTTCATTACTATCAAATGACAAGTTTTACACTAAATCATCCGCCTTGATATCATGCCAATGTTAAATTGTCACCACACAACTTCAAATTCAAAGCACGCATTCATCAAAGTAATGAGGGGAACACAATTACTATTTTTTAATCACAAAAAAACAAAACCAAACAACCTTCCATGGTCTAAATCTACTAAAATAGTTAAATCCTGATTGGCATTTTACATTTTATCATGCAGGACTCAAATCACACAGAAAGGGAGCAAGTCACATGTTAGTCAATTCTTTTTAGAAAAACAATCACACTCACATTCACACAAATTATAAGGAAAAATCCCATTCTTCAGGAAGAACTATTTTCTATTTACCACTCATACCAATACATCAGGCATGTAGTTACTCTTGAAATAAGGTACATCTGATAACAGCACATAGCTCAAAAGAAATTATTTGAGACGTAAGCATAGCAATATTGGTGTATTTTTGTGCGTCATAATTTACTATCGAAAGAATGGATAGTAAAGTTAAAGTCCCAATAACAAGCTGCCAACAAATTTTCAATTTCAGACTGCAAAGCATTTACATAGCTTGAACCCCTACAGGCATATTGACCTGTCTTGCATTAGTCTTTTTCTTTCTCAATCATGTTTGTAAGCATTGAGAGATCTTGAAAAAAGATTAAATCACTGTTGAATTGTTGACAGCTCAAATTGAAAAGAGTATATTAAATTGGAGCAAAAGTGAAAGGAAAGATAAATGCTCTTGGTATAAAAAGGATAAAGCGCTTTTGGGTGCATTTGGCATATAAGGCTAATAGTACTACTGGTATAATATATTATATATATATATATACATCTGTCGTCCTCCTCTGAATATATATACATATATATATGATTTCCCTATTCCTTTTTGAATTATTTTCCTTTCTAAAAAGTTAAATATATCTAGTCCTAGTCCTAGTGTTTTGTCGTCAACTTTTCAGACAATTATAGATGTGTGTGACAGTGACATTCACCACATCTCTGTGGGTTGCTCACATCTTGCTATTCTAAACTCAATCGCTCTTAATCACTCTGCGATGTAAGGAACATTTCTTCAGAAAAGACTGGTGAATTTGACAGTGACTAGTTTGTTTTGGCTTATAATAATGTGAGATTATGGGATATTGTTAAGTGTACCTCTGTGTGAAATACAATATCCCTCATATTATGTTGCCAGGAGTATGGCCATATCATCTTCATAGTTATTGAGTTTTTACAGTTAAAATAAAATGATTTCAACAACAACAAAAAGTTTTGAGTGAAAGTACCTTCCATTGTGTCTAATTTTTTTTGTAGTGATGCAACTTCTCTTTCTGAAATCTCTGATCTTGATTCGGCCTGTGCACAAGTATAAATCAAATAATGCATGCAGTGAGAGGGTACACAAAGTTGATACATGTAAAGTGTGACATGTCAGATTCCGGTATATGTCATGCCATGAACACACAATGGATTTTAAAGGAGGATACAAGGAGGAAAGTGAATATTGGTTAGAATATTGACAACACAAACAGTTGTCAGACCAAGCAATGAAATGAAATGCTTGGCTTGGGTCAGTCGTAACGGAAAATGTTACTTGAAAAGATTATACATCGTAAGAATATGACGATGGCACTCAAATTCATAATCGAAAGATGAGTATTATTTTGTCCACCCCCCCCCCCCCTAAAGGAAGGATCACTGATCAAACAGTGATTCAAGGGGGAGGCCGGTGCTTTCAACTTGAAAGAAGGAGGAAAGTAAGAGTCTTTAGTCATCCTTGATGTATCTTGGGGTGCAAAGTGAATGAAGGAAGGAATTTTGTTAAGAGGACAAATGTTGACTATTCCCCATGCAGCAAAGTCAAGTTTCAAGGACAGTGGTTGATCTAGGCATGCAGTATGCAGACGACATCTACCTTCCAATCTGTCCACTTCTTTTTGCAGTTTGGACACGGTACGTTCAGCCTCAGTGGAGCGGTTCTCAGCCTAGCATGAATCGGCAATAATTTCAATTAAATACAATATCACAAAAACAAATGCTTAAAAGAATGTTACACTAAGAAAATATAAATAAGGCTTGGTGAATTTGAAAGAGAACAGACAAAACAGATATTGCAAATGTCTAAAAAAAAAGAAAAATATGAATGGAATAACTAAAACCATTCAATCATACATTTGAACAATTAAGTCTTCAATTCCTTGGTCCAAATTAACAATGTCATTGTGAAATATTTCTTTTGACATAACAACATGAAAATGTTCAAAAACGAAAAACTTCCCTCAAAATTATTATCTAACTTGGATACTAATGAATTATTGAAAGCCTCTTTTATCCGAACAAATAAGATTATACTGAATACATGGTAAAGACACACATAATTTAACAGGTAATAAATAAAAATATACTCACGTCTTTTAGTCTCTGTGTCAAGTCACGGATTGATTCTTCGAAGCTGTCCTCTCTTTGAGAAGCCTGGTTAACACAACCAGAACAATAGACAAGAAATCAGTACCAATTCATAGACAATGTATTCTTAACAAATCAATCTTCATTTCCAAGACATTAACCTCTCGGGTTGAAAATGGAAAGGAATGGCTTGGAAATGGAACATAAATAGGCTCAAATGACCACAGGCAAGGAAATATTGCTGCCATTATTTACTTAAGTTTTAATTTCAATCAATCTGAAAGACATTTTATATTGACCCATTACTGCTCAAGGCACTAGGTTTGTGTCTGGTGAAAACCAAGTGTGTTCAAATGACTTTATTTTTTTCCTTTTTGATATTGTCATAAATTTATCCTTTTACTCATTGAAATACATCAATACAATCACTCCAATTCATTTCTGAATACAGAAATATACAATAGGAATCATCTGTTTACTTGGACAAAACAATTTGCCTAATCTTGACATACTAAATTTTTGATCCAGATCTGATGCTTATTATAATGATAATAATGAAAGTCGGGAAACCACTCCACAAAGCAAAGGGAATTGTGTAAATGTAACAACAAAACCTTGTAAAACAGCACAATCATCTAATTGACAACATCTTAGAGGACAAGGGCAAATTGTTGTAAAAATTGCTACTCTTGATTACGAGTAGTAGAAGAAGGGTATGTCTGTCAGATCAGGTGACATTTCTTGATTTCTTCTTTAGATGCCAAAAACAATTATAATATCAATAGCATAGATCATTTTGAAAAGATGACAACTTCCCTTTCTTTGGGGTTTATGGTTTCATTGGCCTCATCAGCCATGAGCAGCAATGGGTTTAAAAAATATATATATAATAATTAATTTACCAAATACATCAAGAGACAAATTTTTCTCTCTCTCTCTTCATCACCCTCTTATTTCATTAGAAGAATATACATTTGTATGAATTCAATGTGACACAATGCTGTTAGTAGCATGAGCCGATAAGTAAAATGCAACTGATATTATTCATTATGGTAAAGCTTCCATTTGATGAATGAGGATTGCAAATTTAAATAAAGTTTCATGTCTCTGGAATAAGCAGCATTGGAAGAAGTTTTGAGCCAAACATTAATATGAGCCATGAAGGGATGTATAAAGGGTAACCCTGCTCCTCATCCATGTGTGCCATTACATGGCGAAACCAAAGACAGATTTTTTAAGTAAAATCTTTAAAAAGCATTCCTTTAAAAAATTCGGAAAAGGGGGCTGACGAAAAAAAAGAAAGAAGAAAAATATAAATTTCATCGAATAAAAGCAAAAAGGATAATCGTCATCAAACACTGAGTAAGATTGAGAGAGATTATTCCAAATATTCTCTGTAACAACACAATGAGACAGGCAGAGCGCAAAAATTATATAGATTAAACTTTTTCCATAAGTTTTCTTTTGACAATACAGAAATGTTTCACTGTTGTAAATGAATCCAATCTTTAATGGCCATGCTTGTTAGCCGACAACACGTAACAGAACAAATAATTTGTTTGCAGTTACATTTTACTACAAAAATCTAAGTAGGGAAATATTTTGAATAAATTCCTTTCTATATAAATGGATGAGTTCACCATACTACTTCAGGGAAACAATTATTTTTTTTCACTACACAAATACACATACTCATATGTAGGCATACACACATGATGAGTAGACCTGTGACCAAAGAAATTCCCATAATTCCAACATAAGGGAGAAGGGACATGGGAAAGAAAATAGTTCATCTCTTAGAATACTATCCTACAAACTAAGAGCTGAGTGATTAAAATCTTTTTTTTTCAATTCAGAGAAATAAAGCCTAGCCTAATCTATCTCCAATATTGTGTCTTCATAACTTCTGCTTTGATCACAAGAAAATAGTAAAATAGAAATTAGAGAAGAAAAAATACACAAGGGCAAGTCATACATTATTTGAGGGTTGAGTGGATGGAGCAAATGATGACATGCAAGCTGACTGGGCATAGAGAACTTTTAAAGGGACATTGTCCTTAGTTTCAATTCACTAGGCAAGAGTTAGAGGCTAACATGTATGCTTAATATAATACGAGGAGGTTAAGAACATTAAATCCTTCGGAGGCCCAAAATAAACTCATGCACACCTCAGGATTTTTCTTCAAAAAGAAAATTGCTCATTGTGAGAACAAACATTTTAATTTCAGGCACGGATGGTTTCGGAGATAAATCATATACATCCCTTCAAACTATTGGCTCAAAATAAGTAAATAATAATATCGAAAAAAAATAAAAAATAAATTAAAAAAAGAACAAGAGAGGAAAAAATACTATAATAACAATATACCTGTACAAATGTGAAAAATAAATGCATGTATTTAATTCCCATATGTCAGAAGGAAAAGACATGATATCTTCTTTACCATACATACATTGAGAAAAAACTGTGTTCATTTCCATATCATATGAAATACATTATCAGGTTTCATCTTTCTCTTTAAATGACGTTTCAATACAAACACTGCATGTATGGTAAAGGTTAAATTCAAATCTTTTCCTTATAAAAACTTTAATATATTAATTCACACAAAAAGGTGAATATGAATCCACACCCTTAAAAGAAAAGTGACATGTCAAAAATTGCTTCAGGTATACCCTTCAAATACTGGTTCAAAGTTCAGGGGGGTCATTGTATTTCCCTTGACACAGCATACAAAGACAACAATTAAACGTCTTTGCCGAACTCATGTTTATTTTTCCGTTGGGTGAGTGAATGTGTCAAAGGACAAGTGATGAATGAGTCTTATGACAACCCACCGTGACAAATCGTTATAAGATGTGAGGTCATACAAACAAGGGGGAGGGGTGGGCGTTCACTTCTGTATAGAGAATAACTTGGGCTGATTTTGTGGTAACCAGGAAAGCAAAAGGTGACACAACAAACTTTTTGGGGCATTTTAGCAAACAATGTGTTACCTATAGATCCAACCCCACTGAAAGAATGTATAATGGTGTAGCAAAACGAGAAAAGTGAAAATCATCTCCGAACACTCGCGCCAACAGCTCTTTCATGATGGCATCATTTGGAAGCCATGGAAATCCTAATGTTTATTTAATAACCGACAAAAACTTGCAGTAAGACCTTCAAGAAACTATATCTCCTTTCAAGGCGGTGGTGGGAAGGTTTGCGTGTAAATGTATCACGAGGTAAAACAAAGGAAATTTTGGGCTCTCCGGAGAAACAGCATGCATGAAATGCTTTCAACCTGTCTTGGTGAATTAACTAAATTTAGGAAAAAATATTAAGAACACAAATTTTACTGGAAAAATTTAAAGCTATGGTCAGTTCTTTTGTTGAAAAAATTGGAGTAATGACGGCATGAAGTAACGGACACCATGCAGGTTTTTTTAATCCAAGGAGGGAATGAGAGGGAGCTTTAATCGGGTAAGTCTACCTCTTGTTCACTGATTTCCAAAGATTTCATATTGTTGCCCACCACCTTCAACTCTTCTTCCAACTCGAGGACTTTCCTGCAAGAGACGATCAAGTTAAAAAGACAAATATGAGCAATAAATGAGGCAGAGCCAAACCACAGGCCAGGCCCTTACCTGGTTGTTTTGGATGGACAGCGTTTTGATATTGTTACCCACTACATGGAGCTCCTCTTCTAGTTCGTAAACTTTGCTGGAAAAATGTAAGAAAACAATTGACCACGGGAGTTCGAGAGGAAATATCCAACTCAAGGCAATTGGGATGGTGGGAAATGTGAATTTGTTTTCAAAAATGTAAAAAAACACCAAAATGATAGAATCTTGCTTTTGCTAAAACAAGATCCAACAGTCATCCATGCTGTTAAATGATGTATTTTATTTTGGGGTCTTGCAGCAACTTTGGAAGGCAAGATACTATTTTCAAAATCATTTTACACGAGGTATCATGAAGATATAGGTTGATCATTGGTTTTCAAAAGTAAAATCATTGAGTGTCACTCTGCTTTTCCCTTTTTTTAAATATATACAATGCCTAAAGCTGCTGCATGTTTAAAGTTAGCGAGAAAAAAAATACCAAAGCTTGAGGGACAAAAAATAAAACTCGCAAAAATGACAAAGAGACCAAACACTAACTTTTTCCTTTGAGGCAACTTGAAAAAAACCAACATTCTAGGTCTTCTCAGAAAAAAAGCAACATCACATCTGGGATTAATTTCAAGACAATGGGCAGAGTGAGCTGACAAAATGATCATGCACAGCAGCCATCCTGATTCTCTTTAAAAAATAGAATACGACACAAGAAAGAAGAGCTACCTCACACAGCGGGCATGACAATTCAAAACTGTCCAACCAACATAATCTTTTTTTTCAATTTGGTTTTAAGGGGGAACCATTGCACGATGCACAAAATCATAGTCCTGGTAATGGTTGATGAGACACAACTTATAATTAGTTTCAAACTTTGTCCCCATTTCCTTTTGATATGAACATTTTTTACAACAAATGTCAAATCATTGGGCACTTTAAAAATTTGTTTTTGTTTTTTATTTTGCAAAAATGTCAAAAGATTGTTCCCTCACTATATCAAGAAACTGTTTTATCCAAGATAAACTTGGTAAAACACAATCTCTTGATGGAAGTAAGAGTGTCTCATCAACCTTGAGTTACTTTCAGTTTCAGCTTGCCAGATAATTTTTTTTATTCAAAAGAGAAATGAGATCGTCTCAATTGTACTGCCAAAAGTAAAAGCAAGGAGGCAAACTGAAAGCGTGCAAAACCAGGACAGGGATACATGGGGTGGGTGACAAATTCAAGGCCATTCTTACCTTCTCCTCAAAGCGCTCAAACGATCTAAGGCTATTGGTTAGCACATGGACTTCTTCTTCTAGAGCCTTCACTTTCCTGTAAAAATTCAACAGCAATCAACAAACATGCAAGGAGGGCAGCAAGGCTGAGAAGTAGGACAAGTTATAGAGGCCCCAATGAGCTAGTCTTTGCATAATCAGACAAAAAGGTAGGTGGCTCACCAAAATGGCTGAAACCTGTTCTTTCACTAAGCATTATAATAATAAATGACACCTCTGGTACATTTCCTACATTGCCATTCTTTGAATTATTTCCCTTTCGGTTTACATGGGTTACAAACCCACATATATAAAACAGTGTTTTGACTTCAAGCATGGAAGTAAAATCTACTCCCAAAAAGAGCAGACATGTCATGGCATTTGAATAAACTGGAAAATCAGTTTCAAACATCTTAAAAATCCAATAGGAATGTGAGTCTCTCAATAAAAGACATGCATAAATCTCCAACATTACATGATACATGCAAGTTAGTTAGTTAAATAGCTCTGCCATATGACATGATAAAATGACTAATGCAAAATCAGAAATAGTCAGCAACTATGAACAAACTGATACGTTTCAAATTTGCTGAAAGTTTCTGAGATCAAAGAGTCTTTGATGCATAAGACGAGATACTATCAATTCTATGAAAGATAGCACTGTCCCTTTTAGCACATATATATCAAAGACAATTAACTAATGACCTGACAAAGATAAGAATATCCTTGTTTAAAGTGATACACCTCAATAGGACTCACTAGCAGACCAGAAAAACTAACTTAAAACATTACTTGGACATAAGCAAAATAAACCCCCCAAAACCACTTTTTGCTCTCTCTATCTTTGTAAACAGACCCTAGGCCTTGCACCAATGAAAGGTGAAATTAGCAGATCACAGTCTACCAACAGTCAACAATGAACCAAGTCTGTACTGGTGATAATACGTGGGGGAAGCAAGCTTTGTGGATATTAAAATCTCACTTAATGAAAGACTCATCTCCAATGTCATTATAGTAGACAATTGGACTATGTCTGACACAAGTGATAAAAGTTTGTAGACAGACTACCCTAACTCCATAAGAGGCAGTCTTCCTCAACCTACTGCTTCAGCAGAACATTTTGAGTAAAGAGGTGACAAGACATTTTAACATCACACCATGCATGATTCTTTTTGTCACAAAAGTTTTCTGTAAGATAACATTATCTGAAAACTTGCAAGTCTATGAACTAGTTTAGTACAAACATAAGCAGTTAGTCAAAGGGGAATCACACTTGAGTAAGGTTTGTCAAAAGCTTTCAAATCAATATGCTGCATGTTTCATTACAAGGAAAATTTCAGAATAAATCCTAAATACAAAGTATATTAATGAACTTAAAGAATAAATATAACATATGCTACTTCTAGTAAACAAAGTATTGTGATTTAAAATAGTTTAAAAAATTTAAACAGCAAACACTGTAAAAACAATTCTTGCCTTTGAAAATCATTTTAAAAATTCCATAAAAATTGTTATTTCATAAATAGAATCCTACCTTTCATACACCTCAGACTTTGTTTCCGATTTCTCTAAATCACCCTCTAAGACCACCAATTTGCGGGCTGCCTAATGTTTTCCCACAATGGATTCATGCAATTATAAACAAATGAAACACTTTAGTTTAAAATGTGTGTAAACCATAAATTACATAGCAAAGTGCATTGAGCAAGCATCGAGTTGTTTAAATCAATAAGAAAGAATAACAAATTTCCAATGAGCCACTATCCAGAAAAAACCCCAAACAGACTCTTGCAGCTTGCTCAATGTTTGAAAAATCTAGCCCTCGTCATACTTGACTTGATCACGTGCAAATGATTTCAGTGAAAGAAAAAATTTACAGACATTGGTGACCAAATCAAATATGCTCGGCTTAAACATGTGATCTCCTTCTGGCTTTGGTCTAATTTTGCTATTGCAAAATATCATGTCAAAATCGATTAAAACCCAAATAATTTGTGCGAATGAGAAAGACCAGAAGAAGATGAAAGGCCAGCAAAACTGTCATGGCCTTGCATAACTTACGCCTCTGCAGCTTCCAAACGGGCCTCAGCACGCTCAAGGTCCACCTCTGTGATAGCCAGCTTACGGGCAGCCTGTAAAGGGCCATGAGAGCTATAAAGTCTGCTAAATGATACATTCTTTTCGCCTTAAGGAAGAAGCTTGCTATATTGAAAAGTTGACTGCCACAGTAAAAATGTTCGTTAAAATTATGAAAAAATACCTATAATAACAAGAGAAAATAATGCTTTTCTTCTCATAAAATTATTTCTCATATATTCTTTACCTTTTGATATTCAGTGATTAAGGATAGTGGCTTACAAAGATTTTTACTTGGTAAAATGTGTATCTGAATTCAAGCATAACAGTTTGACTGCCGGGCAAAATGTACCCTGCTTATTATTAAAAAACAAAAATCAACTTGTGAAATAACATTTACTAATTATGAAGGATTGTAATGCACACCTGTTCAAACTAATGAACATGCCAAATGTTAAATCATTCTTAAACTCAACATGCTTTGAAGACAAAAGCTTTGAAAAAAAAATTTTTGTATTCATTTACATGCACTTGAAAAGCTTGTGTGTGTGTTTGTATGTGTGTGTGTGGCAACAGCTTTCAAACAGCAAGACATTTCAGCAGCATGCTTTTAAAACATTTAAAGGGGGACTTTGTGGAAAGCTTTACTAAAGGCTACAGGTGGAAAGATAAGATGGACCTTGCTACCAGTATGCTGAGGCCTGTTTACTAGTTAGAGAGGGGGAAAAAACATTTCAGGATTGCACAAACCACATACAATAATCAAAAAGCAAACAAAATCATGCTTGAATATAATTGACATTCTGATGTGAACTGTGACATATTGCTGCAAACTGTATTAGCACTAAGGCCAATCATTGGCCCAATGTAATTAATTCCAACATAAAGTTTTAACCCCAGACAGTTGCCATTCATCACAGTCCTCATCACATAGATGTAAGTCAACGCTGCATGAGTCGATTTTCATTAAGTCAAGTGTTCTTTTGTGGCTCACAACCCCAATAATACAAAAAAAAAGGTAGCATAAAAGTCGACACGAATCAAAGTTGTTAAACAGCACCTAGTTATCAAGTTCCAAATAGGACAACCCACTTGATCCCGTTACATACAAAGGTCCATACAGTAGTCCATCCCGCCATCAATACCAGCGTCCATATTATGACACTGAATAATACTGACTTGACGTTGGTTTACACACACTCAGCACATAAATTTCAACACAACATACACTTTGGTGTTAATTATGCCACTCTGCGCAATTACTATTCTCCACTTCCTTTTATGCAATTTCACTCAAGAATCATCTTGTATGCAATTTTTGACATAAAAGCTGACCATTTTATTTTAGCCTCTGAACATCGACTTAAGCAGCGTTGGATGTATATCTATTCTAACCTCACTGAGCACAGAATAAGAAATGCACAAGCAACAACAGACCTCATCACATAGGCGACGGTTGCTAGACCCCCCAAAAATAATTTTACATTCATAGTGGTAACAGACATTTAGTGTTTTAGTGACATTATGCAGTGCAAATTTATGCAACTAAGATCGTTGACTTCTGTTAAATCTTTATTCTGTGCCCTCTGAGGTCTTTAGTTCTAAAAATAATGACAATCAAGTCAAACAGCATTAACATTATGAAGTGTTAACCTCAAATTCTTGAAGAATTCAATTAGTGATATTAACTTCAGTGTCTTAAACAAATTGACAGTCAGTTACAAACAATCAATTCTTTACTCTTTAGAACAATATTTCAACCTTGAGATGTTTTTAAACAAAATATTAAACTTGCTTTTTATTCTATTTGTTAAAACGTAAGTCGTATGTGGAGGGCAAATAAAACGTGTTGTCATTCCTTATAATGCAAACATTAGTGGTCAAAACATGAATACGTTAGTCAAAACCATAACATGCAATTTTTCATTCATCTGTATGCAATTTGCAAACTTGCCCTGTGTAGAAAAAAAAAACTTACTAATGAGGAAAATAAACATGCAATTGCTTTACAGTGTTTTGCTTTACTATGCTCAGTAAACCAAAAAAAATGTGGACAAAGATGAGAAAAAGTGATAGGAATCATTGAGAATCTGTCAGACACTTGATATACCTAATTTGACTTGGGATTGCGCGTCCACCCCATCCCCCCACCACTCACAATTTTTAAAACATTGTTTTTTAGAGATCCCAAATATTTTCATGTATATTTCTATGCCAAACACTGGGAGATACTAGCCTGTATCACTGTTACATTTACATATGCACACAAATACAACAAAAGAGCTGAACGCTAGTCTGCATATAAACTCTATAATTCGCCAAAAAAACTTGAAACTATTACTTTCATTAGAGATGGTGAGCAGAAAACATATTTAACAGTAATTTCTAGGTAAATTATAGTCAAGTCACAAAACTGTTTATCAATATTCCTTTTCTTTGTGTAGCCACTGTAAAGAAAAAGGAAATCAAAGAGCTAAGTTCTCAATGTCCGTTTGTAGAAAACGACTTTTGTGACAGCAAATAGTTGTTGCTTTCAAATCACGAAAAGACAACTGTTTCAAACAAATCAAGTTTTTTTCTCTCTGCCTATTTGTGACATGTAGTAAAAATGAAACAGAAGTCCCTATAAATCTTTCAAACTGTCTACTTCATATTCCGGGTCAAATAAAAACTGTTCATAATTTTCCCACCCACACACACAAGACTGAACAAAGTATTATAATAAACAAAATATTCAGCCTGTTTAGAAAATGAAACAAAAGAAGTTTTTGAAGTGTCAAAGCTGTGGTTTTAAAATCTTCAAAAGCCGAAAGATATTGCCATGCTTTCAGAAACAAACAAAAAATAAACATAGAACCTGAAGATTTTACTATTTTGACTATGGAAAAGAAGTGTTTGGAAAATGCTTTTGAGGGATGATGAAGTGAAGTCAAACACAAACTATAAGTAAACAACAGAATCAATATGAACACGAAAGCAATGGGTAAAAAATGCATTGCAAAGACCAAGTAAACAGCTAAATTCTAGTAGTAGTAGCAAGGCAACAACTGGCGACAGGTGTGAGTCATCAAATAATTATTGCATGCCAGTATCCATCTCGGCAAGCCAATCACCTCATCATATTTTCTTTCAGCATCTTCTGCAATGTATTTGGCTTCTTTCAGCTGAGCCTCCAAACTATCCAGTCTCTCGTCATCAGCCAAGCTGCGGCTTTCAAGTACCTTGCGGCCTCTGACAGATATATATAAACCCAAAATTCAAATACAGAGAATGCAGATAAGTAAAATATGATAACATGAAAGAAAGCAAATGCGATTCTGTCACCGTACCGGTCTTGCAATGTCCCTGGGGATGATAAAGTAATTGATTAATTAGTTGATAATTCAGCAACCCAACTTCTGAAATCAAGAAAACAATATTGTTAGCGTTTCCAGCAAAACCTAACTGCACATTATTTTAGAAAAGTCTTTATTATTTCTTTTTGAATTTTAAGCTTAACAAAAAGGAAAGGGTGACAATAGAGGAACATATTCATTGTCTGGTATACACAACAATGAGCAGTAGGTTTTGCTGCAAACATTCATGAAAAGAGCCAGCTTTACTAACCTCATCATATCTAGTTTCAGCATCACTAGCAAGCTGCCTTGCCTGAGAAAGAAGAACTTCTGTTTCTTCCAAACGGTCTGTTGAGGTGTAGAGTTTATTTTCCAATGTTCGCCGACCTCTGATATTAATCATAAAGAAACATGCAAGACACACTTGTATGGAAACCATGTGACAATATACACAAGAGGATAACAGAGATACAAACTCGAGTCTAGTATAGAGAAACTATTCAGTCGATTGAAGGAAATACACTTCAGTAAATCTTATAGAACTCTTAAATACACATGATGCTGTGTTGAAAACATTGTTTCAATTTTGAAATGGTCAGATCAAAAAAAGAACAATTTTAAAAAGACAACTGCACTGCATGTATTTTTAACACAAGACCTTTTTAAACAAGAAAAGAAGTGCAGACAAAGAAATTAAAAGAAATCAGATTTTTTACTTAGGTGGACAAAAGCTATAGGTAGTCGTGGATGCGAGTGAGAGCGATCACTAGTCGAAAATACAATCTGCTGTCATCTGTTGATTTGAAATGGTTATTAACGCACGACATGAACATCCTGAACAGCTTAAAATTCTGGAATGAGGAAACATTCTATCTTTTCAAATATTCCATCATTCACCATTCAAAAATAAAAAGCTATGTGATGCAAGACCATGCAAAATAATAACTTGGCTCAAGTTTTATGCAATTCACATTCAATACTATTATTATTTAAATTTGGTCAAGCAGTATTACACACTGAAATCTCTCATTTCCTGTGCATAAAAGCCATAGAAACTTCTGATCATCCTAATTTAAATATGAATGAGCATTAAAAAAAATCAAAACTATATAATTATAATATAGTCACAAAAAAGAAAAAGAGCACTAAATAATATAAATGTTTCAGCTCTGATAAAACAATTTTTGAGAGTAAAGCAGATGGCCACTAAATGACATTATACTTCTTTAATAAATGTCTACTCCACATCACAATTCAATATGACAAGTGTGCATAGCTACATCATTAGCCCCAACTGTAATAAAAGCTATGATTTTGAGAAATGAAAACCCATAAATCCAACAGCTTTGAAAATAGTCTTTTTCGAAGACTCAATTAGAAATATTTATTTTTTCCAAAGTTGCGCTTCTTCTTTATGATAAAACAATAATAACTTACTAGGGTACTTTGATTAATGATTTCAACCTGAAAATTATAATATTCAGTGTTCTTTCTGTAAATATCATCCATTCTTAAAATAATTTTGCCCAGGTGGCAGCTGTCAGTTCTCCTATAGCTGAGTAGTAGCCACTGGGGTAACAGCAAAGTGTTTATCGGTAAAGTGCATGGACCTCATGGTACATTGTTGTCCAATTTACTGGTAAAGGTATTTGGACGCAGTGGGCTCATCACCTTCTCGTCT
>JARDUL010079773.1:0-11667 GCA_030265205.1 Dirona pellucida | reverse complement strand
TCAGTTAGTGAAGTTGACTAATTTTTGCAAATTTTCGTCGCACAACCGCTAAAAAGACGGGTTTGGAGTACCTACTAGCAGCTTGATAAACAGAATCGTGGATACGGGAGGGATGTATTGCAGTGCTGCCCTGCAGCTTAACTTTTTTTCTTCGCAATATTATACATTAAAGACAAAGTACCCTTGAGGACAAGATAAAGGTAATTTTATTATTATTTTAATAAATCATTTTCATCATCATGCTTTCACATACCTTCCATCATTCCAACTGTCAGGGGTGGTGTAGATCCATCAGACTGGTTACAAATCACCACCAGGAACCTGCAGGAAAAAGTGGATACTTTACTCTTTAGAAAAGAATGCGTTGGATTGGGGAATGTGAAACTAACATTCACTTCAAATTACGGTGGGGCTGGGTGGGGGGGCATAAGAGAAAAAGATTTTTAAAATTTCAAATCATGCCATGTGTGGGCGCACAAGTATAAGAGAGAAAGGCAGAGATGAGATAGAATGGTGATAAAATGACTGGTGAAAAAGAGAGGATTCAATGACAGAATGTGAGGGGAGGCAAGGACTGAAATATGCAAACAGAAGCATAAAACCATTACCAGTACCGTACCAGTGTTTTTTTAAAAAGGGAACCCAACTATTTAAAAATTTACAAATGGTCCTTCAGAAAATGTATTTCGCAATGGAAACCAATAAAGTGAAACACAACCATATTATCATTAAGGCGTCCCATTACAGCTTAAATTAAATTGTAATTGTAACCAAAAGCAAATCTTAAAGAAGTTCGTAATGTCACTTCCCACTTATATAAAAGAGACCAGCCACCAAAACCTTGCAACTTCATCAACAGTACAATTCAAGCATGAAGAGATTATTATATTCTTACATGAACAAAAAAAAAAGAAAAATTTTAACTCTTAAATAAAAACCATATGAAAAATGAAAATAAACATCAAGAGAACAATGCTCAAAACACATCCCAATCCCTCTCGTAAAAACTTCAGAAAAAAGTCCTTTAAAATGTGAAAAACAAACACAGTTCAAATCGAATTAAACTACTATTCTTTTTTAGTCCAAGAAACAAGACGAGATGATAAAAATCATACTTACATACAAAACCTTTGTCAAATACAGCACGGAGAGAAAAACTTAACTTCTTTGACACATTCATCTGGGAACTCTGGAAGATTTGCTGGAGCACAGGAATATCTCCAACACTTTCAACAACCAACCTTCTGTGCATCAAAATATTCAAAGACACACTTTGGACAAGCACTTTTTAACTTCCAAAAAATCTCTTTAACATGGGAGTAGAGTATCACAGACTGAAACCCTCCAACCATTCCATAAAAGACCCTCCCTGTTCAGCAAAACATTCAAAGACACTCTTAGGACAGATGCCGTCCCATGCTTTTCAAAAATCTTCTACAGAAGCATCCTGAACTAAAACTCTATTTTTAACATGACCAAAAAAAATCAAAAAAACTTTCAATTTTTGAACACGCCAACGACAGCCTCTGAATCGGCATGTATAAAAATAGGACTCTTTAAAGTGCATATATATAGTTTGGAAATGTCTCAATAAAATACAATTACAGTTTGAGACTTGAGATGATCAGATCTCAATTTAAATCTGAAAAGTCAGGCTTGAAATGTCTGAATCAGGAACCCCAAAATTTCTGATTGGGGGCAGCAAACAAGCACCAGTAAAAAGAGTGGAAAAAAAAAAGAAGGGAAAATGCTTCATCATACATCAAAGCAGTTTTTAAAATCGTACTTCTGAAGAAAAGCCAGAGATATTTGAGCAATTCTCAAAATGTGCACAAAACCAGTCACTTTTTTTTTACTTCACACTACCGCAAACATTTTCTAACCTCACATCAGAATAAAGAGGAGATTGTTTGGGGGTTTTTTCTCTTCAGTCCAGAAATCTCAAGAATTATATTTTTGAGCTTGAGTTATAATTCAGTTTTGACACTTTAAGAACTACTCAAAAACAATTTGAATGATCTGCTCCCAATCTTGAGGCCATGCAATCACCTGAGAGAGCAGACAATTGAACCACACCCTTTGAGCTGTCTAATCTCTTGATCCCAGGGTCACACTGCCACTAAAAAAGTACTTATTTATACTGCATCATTGAAATACAAAGACACAAAGGACATGTCACAACTTTCAATCTGAATTCAGATCATCAGGCTGAAAACAATAGCTGATGGTTTCATCTTGACATGAAATATCCTCAAGGAGTTGGGTATAAATAAAATAGTCAACCGACATCTTTCAACTCATTGAAATAAAAGGCAAAAAGAGCAACTCCATAACTAATCATTTGGTAAAAGCAGTCTTTGATGCGTGCCTCTATGGACATTGAATGATAACGACAGTCTTAATTATGATACTGATATTCCAAAGGAAAAGCATATGTACATCTATAACTATAACATCTTTAGCAACCAAGCAGTGCATCTTTGATTCATGAATCCATGATTCACCTTAATTCTTTTATCTGTTGAAATCAGTCCAAAACTTTAAAGAAATTTTTTTTAAAAGCCTTTGATCTTGTATTTCAGGGCACGAAATTCCTTCAACTCTTGATGACAGGCGTCACTATGTACCTGTTCTCAAATTTTCATTCTGATGTGATACATCAACCCCTATGACACACTATTTCAGACACTCAAAACCTTGCGTGAATGACACCTTAACCAGGAGATGTGAGCCAATGACAACACTGTAACAAAGTCAACAAGATGCCACTTGTGAACATGATGATCCCACATTTATTTCAAGACTTTATTTTCAATGATAAAATTTGTTTGACCAGTTTAAGGAGAGAGGTCACAACTAATATAAACATCGTTATGACTTGTCAACAATAACAACATGTCTAAGACAGCACAACTACTGCATTACATAATAAAAAAGCACACAATACAAAATATGAAGATAACAATTTAGTACAAATGACAAGACAAAGACCCTCTGCAGCAATCTTTCAAACAGGAAAGTATTTTACTTCAAGTAGATAAAAAGTCATTTGTCAACATACGAAAAGAAAAGTGAAAAAAAAATGAAAAAAAAAGAATTTCTAGTCCAAAAAACATTCAATCAGTTTACAAGAATATAAAAGACATGGAAAGAGACAGAAATTACCAAATTCCAGTTGATCAAACCAAGACAGAGACTCAGTGGCCCCAAGGTAATAATTGTATCCTGAAGCTAAGATTCTAAATGAATGACTAAATTTCCTTGGGTACAAACAGAAAAAAATATTTTAAAAGCTTAAGCATCTCAACAGTGATTCACTTTCTTGCAACAGCTTAGATAAAGAAGAGATGAATAAAACAACAAAATATAAATATCAACGATTTTGACTACAAAGTGAGAGAGTAAGCCGTATGCATAAGATCCCAAAGTAAAAAATATAATCTTAAACATGAGATAAAGCACCTAAATTTGTTTAACATTTTCCGTTGATATCTGACAATCTTCGTTGACAAAATCTTCAAACCATTTGGGCAAAATAAAGAGTTTTTTGACATACCTCCTTGACTTCTTGTTTTGAATATATGTACATTTAAACTGGACATAAAATGAAAAGTATGGCATGAGTAAAAAACATACCCAGCAAGACAATGCATCAGTACTTTAAAATGAAAGAGAAAAATATGATACCATTAACAATCCTGTAACAGCATATCTGGAAGCTGATATCCACTTAGACTTCCACCTCAAAATAAGCGCACACAAAATCTTCAACTGGTGGAGGTCCAAAATCGAATTGACACTAAAAAATAAAACAACTCCTTAATTCTGTACAAATGCTTCCAACATTAAAATATCTGAAAGATTAAGCTAAAGACAAACCACGAATATCTATTGGAATGACTATGTACAGTCTGTACGTGTAAAATGAAAATCAACATTGTCCATGAAGTTCAATCAAATTGATGATACACTCAGATGATTCACAAAGCGTTGAGATAAAAATATGAACCTTACAAAGACAAGCACACTTGAGCTAATGTGACTCATTGTATGCAGATTTTTCCATACAACTGGAGGTGCTCATACCTAGAGGTAAGAAGCCAGCAACATATTCATTTAGTTGCGATGAATGACCACATCAATGTTCCTTCTCTCCATCCTGGACCTGTGTTTTGAGGCTGAAGGAATACGTTAAGGAAAGTAGTCTATGCACAATGGGAGCTACAAACAAAACACAGTATAATCAAGTTCACATCACGTGATATCAGATCAAATTCTTACCAAAATTCAGCATGTCATTGAAACAGTTTACTGAATGGGAGAATAGGTGTGTCAGTGCCTGCAATGTTACATTGAATGTATGAGTGAGAGGGTACCATGTGGTGATTTTGTACAGCTCATCCCTGCACTCTGAACACCTATAAAGTTTCTACTGGTGTTGCAGCGATCAATCGCCAGAATGCATTTCGCAATTATGTCTGGCATCATGCCTACTGGAACGTTCAGCTTCAGTTGTCTTCGTATGATTCACAATGAATAATCAAATCAGCATCATAGACAAAGTATTACTGCAACTTTCTCATCACAAAAGCTTCCTGCAATTTTCGAAACAATAAGCTAAAGAAACACAACTACTCTACGTCTTTGCTTTAGTAAAAACAAAAATATTTATCATAGAAATAGAAAGGATACCAATCGCCCTCTGAGCATCTATTTCACTGGCAAACCGGACATAGCCTACTCCAGTAGATCTGCCTTTATCCATGACAATCTCTGCAAACTTGACTTCACCTAAAATTCATTGACAGAAGAGGAAACAAAAAACATTAAGGGGAGAAAAGTTTGTGGGGATTCTTATACTTATAGACTCACTGGTTATTTACATTGATCCAAGCAAACTTTTAAAAAATATAGATCTTGAACTTCAAAAAGGTGATTTTAACAGATACATTTTAATAAATTTTTTCAACCCTAATCATTAATATATCATTGAATATAAAATGCTAAGAAAAACTATAGAAAAAATCTTTCCATGAAATGAAGCCACAAAATGATAAAAATCCTTTCGTTTGTTCTCAAGGGTACTTTGGCTTTAGGGTTTATTTAGAAAAAAGACAGAATTAATCCAAGTGCCAGCTGCAGTGTAAACAAAAGAAGTTTATTTTCTTGCCAAAGGTAATAAAATGAACCACAACATACCAACATCTCGGAAATGTTCTTTCAGAGCTTGCCAATTGACACTGTATGGAAGCTGTGGAATTGAATAGCATGCTATGAAAACAATCAAGTAAGGGGTTGGGTTTTTCCATTACAAGAGTTAGTCAAACCAGACCAAAACAACCACCAAAGATCACAAACAAGTGGACATCTTGAGGAGAGGGTACCAACAATTGAGACTGTATACATAATGCATGCACACAAATTCAAACAATGTTTCACATCCGACAATTATATTCCGCTTCAATCTGTTTGACACTCAAATAACGGACTAGAGATCAAATGCCACTCCGAGTAGACGGTAGCAATGGAAAGGGGCTAGATCCAAGGCATCATTAGTTGATCATGAACATACTTGACTTAACAAGAAATTTTCAATTTGTAGAATAATCTTGGGACATGTAAATGAATAATTTGTATGAGTATGATCATAAAGGGAAGAAAACCAGAACTCAAGGAAAAAGTATTTATCTCTACGGCTATTCTAAGCTTATCACAACCGCACATACAGAGAAAAAAAAGAATAATTTACTTACATTTTTCACCATGACTGTACAGTTGTCTGGACGAGTTGTCCTCCTGTTGCCACCGCCACCATCCCTCCTGTCCATGTTACCACCACCATAGTTGTCCCTCATGCCCATTCTTTCCGACATCCTATCCAGATCCCCGATGCGATCCACAAGACCGCCCAAATCCCTGCCAAGCCTATCCCCGCCTCCTAAACCCAGACGGTCGGACCCACCAAGCCCTGATGCCAGGTTGTTCAAACTAGGACCCACGCCACTCAGTCCACCCAGACCAGAGAAGCCGTCCAGTTTGGACCCTGCCCCTGCCAGACCTGATAGGTCCAGAGGTAGGTTCATGCCCAGCCCCCCTGCGCCACCAGACCCACCCAGCCCCATGCCTCCTAATGCCCCAAGGCCAAGGTCTGAGCCACTGCCTAGTAATCCAAGACCCATCAGACCGCCTGCACCCATGTCTGAAAAAAATAAAAATAATGGTGAATACAATAACATAAGTCAATTGACAAAATTAAAAAGTAAATACAAATGATTATTGGTGTTGATAAAAGGCCATGCCGACAGTACAGGGCTTTGAAGTGGACTGATATGACTTGAAACTATGATAAACTGAAAAGTGACCTAAATATGATCTGAAACCTAATCATTGAAAGTAAAAGCATTCATCCAATCCTATTTTCTGTTGGCACTTAATTCATGTTCTGTTCATCATCACTATACCAAAGAAGGACATCTCTCGATCCAGTAAGTTGGACAATAAAGTGTTGCGTTTAACAATAATTAAGAGATAATACAGTATATCTTTGGCTGATTCAGCCACTGCAGTTACAACAGCTCTGAAAGGGCACACAAAATTACACCAATAGACCAAATACTTTGTGCGTACAACGTCAAACATAAACCTTTATAATGTCTAATTAGTATTGTTTAATTATCTGCTTAACCATTTCCAAGTATTATCAACATTCACAAGTTTATGATTCTGTTTTCATTCATTTCCATACAATGCTTCTTCAAAGGATGACAATTCAAAATTCGAAACGAATATAAAGTATTCCTGTTTCAAAAATAGCATTTGACATTTATAAACCTCATTTGACTAATCGCTGCAAATCATGTTGTGTTAAAGTTAAAGCTCTTTTTTACCCTCTTATAATTTGTTTCATTTTAAACTAAAGACTCTTGGTGGGATGAACAAAATAATCTAACATTCAGCGCAAAGTGAGGGAGAGAGAGAGAGAGAGAAACAAAGACAAACTCAGAAGAAAATAACAATAACAATAAATAAAAATGTTCGGAAATATCTATATTCTTTACATTCTATGCTATACACATTCTAAACTTAAAATATAGAGTATCTGTACTGCAGCAGTAACCCAATCTCAATAAGGCAGGGAGATGTGATGTGAACTCAAAATGTAACATTATCATGATTTCTAAAATGTATAATTATGTCTTTTGTCATTGTGAGACCAGAATAGAATGCAATAACATGTCAGTCAATATTGATCATAGTAAATAAATAAAATCATGAGGAATAACAAAACAAAAACCCCCTCCCAAAAAAATAATTCAAAACCTATATATAATATAAATATGTCTGGCTAAAATAATAGAGGAAAGAGACCCCACCAGAGAAAGAGAATGACATCTACACGGGTTCAGATCTAGCACTAGCAAATAAATGCAATAGTGTAGGCACACTGCACTGGTCAAGGTCATTAAATTAACTGGTACTGGTACTTCCCGTTCCCTATGCTATATTATTGATATGGCATGCATGAACTATTTATTTCTGTAAAATAAACTCTGAATTACAACATTCATTTTTCCAGTGTGTTCATATTCCGATCTGGTGTGAAATTGCTGCAATTGACTATGAACAAGCTAAATTCAATTTGGACCCAAACCAGAAAACTGACTTAACTTTTAGAATCCTGAGAAACCAATCCGGTTTGAATCGGAAAAGTGGCACCCATTGTGTATCTAAATGGTGAAAATCAAGCACCCAAAAGCATTGCATTTTAACTTTGATATTAAAAAGCTTTGTAGTCACACAACATCAAATATAACATACCTGCTTGGCGATAAGGATCAGGTGTTGGGAAACTTCCATCTAGGAAAAAAGTACACAGTTTTGATTCATTCTCAACGAATTCCTTCCTTACAATACAACAGACTAACAAAATAAGTTCAAACATGAATACCAATCAAACTCCTCTTCTAGATTACACACCATGTCTTTTCATTTATCAATTATGGAACGCTCACTGGACAAATCATTTGGCATGCAAAATTAAAAGTAAACCACTACAATAAAACAAAGCCACTTTTACAGGAGAATCCTAGCTAATTAACAATTATCATGTCAAACAAAAATCTAAATAATTCTGCACTAAAATTTTGTAAGCATTTCTTCTACATTACCAAGTAATTTGAACTGTTTGCTTACAAGAAGAAAAAACCCAAACCAAACAAACAACAAAACCAATAATACAACACAGGAGGTGATGACTTGTGATGAATACTCAAGCATAGGTATTGGAATCATGCATGCAACGTAAGAGGTCACATAGCCTGACTTACTGACACATTTAAAGCATAATTGATACAAACAAATACAACAGTAATTTTTCTTATTATCTTAAAATCAGACTACTTACGATTTCCAAGTTGACTGATGTTAGTGAGAGGTATTCCACCAGACCCAAGACCCATTCCAATTGACTTCAAACCACCTGGAAGTAATATATAGGGATGAAAAATTAGACATTGATATAATCTTTAAGATGTATACAAAAATCATATAAGGAGATGTTCATAACAACAAGCAAATACATTAAAAAGATCTCTTTTTGCTGCCACAAGACTTTGATGCCTAAAATTCTATTTTTCATTAAAATATGGACATTAACTCTGAACAAAAAATTTCAGAACACATTTAACAAGAAAAAGTGATCTTGAGTCATCGAAGAGGATACTCACTTGGTAACTTAGGCTTTTCAGGTTCTGGTCCTTTGTCAATCCTGACAATCATATTTCGGTCATAGAGAGTCTGACCATTAAACATAGCTTTTGATCTATTAAGGAGAAATATTCATAAGACAAATGTCAAAACTAAATCAGGCAAAAACGAGAAAATTGTGATTTAGTTTTAAGATGAATTATTCTAAAACTAAATGTTATATTCATTTCCAGATTTTTTCATGTCATTGAAATGCAGTTATCACATATTTGATGTCTTAGAAGAGTTCATTCATATTTTTGTGACAACAATGTTAATGAGTAATGTGATTTGTCAGATCATAGTCTAGACAAGTGAACCAATGCACCGCTTGTGTTTTGTCATGACACAGCCAAGCATGTTGAATCAATGCAGTAATCTAATGGGTTTATAATGCATTTTGTCATTGTCTTGTATTGCTAATACCTAATTATTTTTTTTAAATCATATTTTTTGTTTAAATTTTGTGTGACAGATATTATCAGAAATCTTATATATACAAGATAACGGGATAAATAAAAATAAGAAAAATAATTTCCCCGCGTTTTTGACACTTATGTCAAAATGGTTCTTTAATGAACTGGGTTGGTTGCTGCAATGGTAACTAAATGCATTTCTGTCATCTCCTTCCTTGCTCCTTTGAATCTAAAGTCTGTAATCATTATACAGTACCTTTTATCCACCTCTCTCTGTATGTGTCATTCTATTTTTTTAACATCTGAGATCTATCTTACTTATTTTTTAAATAATTGTCTCATCGTAAGGCAAAGCTAACTAACAACACTGTTGTAAAATACCTCTCCCTAATGAAAACATACAAATTATATTTTTGGTATAAAATAAAAACAAGAAGTAGCTGCATTTTATTTAAAAAAAGGATACAGACAGCCTGAACAGCTTCGACAGGATGTTCAAACACCACAATACCCATGCCTCTGGATTTGCCGCTATTCTTCTCTTCCTTAATCTCTGCTTTGACAACATTGCCTGCAAGCTTGAAAACATCTTTAAGCTTCCACCAGGTCACTTTGTAGTCAAGCTGTGAGGAATTGGAAATGATACATTTATAAAATAAATTCTAAAAACAACACAACTATACAGTACTACATCATCACCAAAACTACTATGATACAATCAGTATCAATCCCAGTGAAAATCACACAGTAGGACTTCAATAATTCTCAAAGTTCATTTATGCTCATAAATAAACATCAACATTCAATTCGTAATTATTTACCTATATAAAACCACCACTTTTACATTTACACCAGCATCAAAACACAGACTGATTCTCATGACTATCATCATAGCAATTATTTTCCAAGCTACTTTGAAACCAAAAATATTTGTAAAGACTTACATTTGCCACAAAGACTGTGTTAGTGATGGGTCCGTCGATACCAAGCTGATGCAAGATCTGAGGGTTCACATTGCCACCGCCGCCACCACCCATGCCGCCTCCACCCATGCCGCCGCCACCACCCATGCCGCCGCCACCACCCATGCCGCCGCCACCCATACCTCCACCACCCATAGATGGAGCACTGGGGCCCATCCTGGGATCCATGCCACCACGGTCCCTCATATTTTGAGACTGCATAAACTCCTGCCTGTCCTTTTCTCTTTCCTGAACACAAAATATTGATAACTTGACTCAACTATATGAATGAACAGATTTTGTAACAGATCATGCAATGTTAATTTGTATTAGTCGCAATTGAGGATAACAAAAAAGGGGGACATAAATATCACATCTTTTAAAAAAATCTGAAAAAAATATACAAAACATTTTCTTTTTCTTTCTACAGTTTGTGGTAAAAATGTACAGAAAAGAATTATAATTCTAATATATATGTATGTAAAAAAAAAAAGGAATGTAAATGTACATTATATAGCGCTTATTCACGATCATCACCATGCTTTAAGAGCTTTAAAATTGATACTAACACCCACAGATAAATGAGCCCATAAATGCTTTAAAAAGACTCAAAAGTGTGTGAACACACAAAAAGTAAGATTCAAATGGAAATAAAAAATAAAGAATAACTATACCTCTCTAACAGTTATAGCTCTGTCCTTGATCTTGTATTGGTGGTATTCTTCAATGGCTTTCTTCGCATGCTGGGGATCTTTGAATTCAACAACCCTGAATAGAAAGATCAGTGAAAACATCAAATACAGAATACAATGCAGCATCATTTCATAAATCAGGGATAGAATTAAAAATCATGACAGCCAGTATTGGGGACACACGCTTAATGAAGATGATCCTCTCGGCATTATTAAATAAAAGTCCTCCCCACACTGGAATTAAGCTGGTTAATGGGGACGGCACAATCCTTAATGGGGATATGTTCTCAACCCTGAAAATCACACTAAACATGATTAGTTGGAACATTTGGCAGCTATGAGAAGATGGAGATGTATTACTTACGCCACGCCTTTGGATTTTCCATCAGGGGTCTCAAGAAGCTCTACGTAAGACACATCTCCGACTGTATAAAGGAAAAGAAAAAATAAAGAAATACAACTTTCAAACACAAAATAATATATAATATATATGTAATGTATGTAAAACAAAAAGTAATGTAAATGTACATTATATAGCGCTTATTCACAATCATCACCATGCTCTAAGAGCTTTAAAATTGATACTAACACCCACAGTTAAATTAATTGGTATAACCTTGTTACTTGTACAGTACTTGAAAATCACTTGGGGATTTAATAACTGTAACAACAAAATAATTCCTATTTCTACTACAGCAGTGCATACATAAAAACGCCTGTGAAATTTTTAATGAAGACAAAAGCAATTATTCTCAGGGATGGTGCAAGGTAATCTTTCTTTCTTTCTTGATCAATTTACCTTTTGTACCTTTCGGTGTAAGACTTAAGCATCATAAACAAACTTTCGCCACT
>JARDUL010079662.1:0-11669 GCA_030265205.1 Dirona pellucida | reverse complement strand
AAAAATCAAATTAAGGGTTAACATGAAACTAAGAGTGGATCGTATATTGCACACACATACAAGCATATATCCTGCCCAGGTGGCAGCTCGCAGTTGCCCTATAACTGAATAGTCACTACTAGGGTAACAGCAAAGTGTTTACTGGTAAAATATATGGACATCATGGTACATTGTTGTCCAATTTACTGGTAAAGGTGTTTGGACACAGTGGGCTCATCATCTGCTCGTCTTTAATTCCTGATGCAGAGTCTTTCTAGCCATGTGTTAGGTGGAGAGTGGTGCAAGTCACTGACATTTGAATTTACTTACATTTGTCATTTGCACCCTTCAGAGCTTGATATATGGCTGGCCACTACATTGCTTTTTGCGGTATAAAGTCGACCCAATAAACAAACAACAAGCCTGTATCACTTGTTAGTCTAACATTTGGCACTCTTTTCAAATATTCAAGCATGATGAATTGTCGCGATTGCCATACGTAACTAAAAGCACCACCTCAAACCTGAGGTACTGATCTGAAAAAAAATCAACATTCTATCCAGAAGGTGTTCAACTGTCACTTGTCTATTTCATGCTGGGGATATTAGGATTATCGCGAGTCTGTCGGCTTCAATGTCCTGCAGGACTTTCATTAATATTGTACACCAATGACGAAGTTATTTTTAGGTTATTTTTTTCCATTCAATTCTCTATCAGTTTTTACCACAAGGTCTTTTCATAAAAGACAATATGTTTTCTTGATAATTGATGTAGGTTTTTTAAATAAATGATATGTTGTTTTTTTGGGTTTTTTTGTATTATTTTTTTTTATATTTGTTTTTATTGTATCAATTTCTTTGTTTTTAGAACGGAGGTGAATGTTATTGTAAAGAGCATGTGGAGGGGTTTGTATGTGACACATGCAAGCCTTGGACATACAACCTGGAAAGCTCTAATTCCAAAGGTTGCTCAGCTTGTCCATGCTTTCAATCTGGGAGTGAATCTTGCAGGTAAAAAAATTACCTACTCTTAGTTTGATTAATCTGTGTCATGAGAATGGCTGAAGGGATCAGATTTGGTTGGGTTTGTGCAACATTCCCAATTTAACATTGCTTAGCTGTGTTGCACCCATCCTTATATTCAGCTTGGTTTAGAATAAAGGCAGCTGCATGCAAACACGTACCCACAGTGTAAATATTCAATCCAGAGACTCAGTTGATAATGTAATTTAGGACATGTAGGGGATCAACTTTATCAATATTAAATGCGTTTTCAGTTCTTTCCACATGATATTTTCTATTTTTACATACTTGTCACAATGAAGTTAGGAAAGAGTTCATTAAGTACTATAATATAATCTTACAGGATGCAATTATCAACATTGGTGTTGTTTGTGATAGGTTAAGTTAATTACTTGAAATGTTATTTATTTTGATTTTTTTTCCCTCTTCAAAATCAAAGGCAGTGAGTTTTAGATCATAATAAAATTATAGGAATTGAAGAAACAAAATAAAGAACAAGAAAGAACAGAAAATCACGACAAAATGTTTTAAACAAATAACTTTCATTCTCCAAAACAACAAATTAAATTATTTATTTTTTGTATACAGCAATACAACAGGAATCTGTACTTGCAAGAAAAATGTTGCCCTTCCCAATTGCCAAGCGTGTCGAGAAAACCACTATGCTGGCATGTCTGAGGGGTGTGAACCTTGTGATTGTCAGCCAGCTGGAACTGTCGGTCAAAGTCTGACATGCAGCAAAATTGACGGACAGTGTGATTGCAAAAGCAATGTGGAGGGTAGGTTCCTATTGGATTGTGAGTCTGTTCAGCTTGATAGATTATAATGTCAGCAAAGAGGTTAATTCTATAACTGAAATATTCAGGACTGATTTTCCTTTGAGGTTAATTGTATAGCTCAGTTGGTAGCAAATCAATCTGCTATTGTCAGCAAGGCAGTGTTGTCGTGGCAGGCATGGGTTCAATCCCCCCACTTGTCAATCTTATTTCTTTCTTGCTTATTACCTCTCACTGGCACTGTAACATTTTCCTACTATTGTTCTGATAACAGTGCCAACCCCATATTCATTTCTTTCATTTGAGGCCTTTTTTAATGTTAGAAGTAAAGTCCGTAAGAGCCTTGAGGCCCGTAGAGCCAGCAGGGTTTATCCCGGTTTCCCTAGCATGAAGCGGACAGAGTGAAAACATGTCACCCTTCTGGATAGGATGATGGTCTATCACAGATCACTTCCCCACCTGTAAGCTGGTACCCATTTCTACACCTGGGTTGAGTGAGGCAATCGGAGTAAAGGTTCTTGCCCAAGAAAAATAGTGAGGTGGCTGGGATGGGACTCAAACCCATGACCTTCGCCATGAGAGTCTGCTGTCCTAACCACTCAGCCATCTGGCCTCTAATTGTTTTTTCTACGTTAGACGGTATCAAAAAGTAAACATCAATTGTAATAGGTGCATTGTTATAAGGCCACATCTATCATTATGGCCCCTGTATCTTCTGTTTATATTGATGAAATGAAATAAGGACTAGTTGATAAAATATTTCACAGTACTACAGAATGTGTATGCTAAGCCAAAGACTCTGCAATACACAAAGCGGATTTGGTTTGAAATTTGTACAATAGTATTCACACTCATTATTCAGTTTCAATTATTTCTACAGGAAGATCATGTGGCAAATGCAAATCAGGATTCTACCATCTGGAAACGGCCAATCTGGTAGGATGTAAGCCATGTGACTGCAACCCTGTTGGTATTGATAATGCCACATGTCAACAAGATACAGGACAGTGTGCATGTAGAGGAGGAGTCATCACTGATCGTACTTGTGTAGGTATCCCTTTATGATATAGTCCCCATTGTCACTGCATTGCATTGTGGGGATCAGCTCCATGTCATGTTTCAGAGTGCATGCAATGTTGAATGGAAAAGAGTGAAAATGACATTAACTTATTGTGTGGGAATCTTTTTCAGGATTTAGCTGAAATGAATTTGGTTTTTTTTATTAGTAAATAAAGGGCTTTTTTTCTTTCATTTATTTACCCTTCGTCAAGTCAAAATCAATCTTTGCTAACAAATGCTTGTAAATATATCTAATCATTTATTCATTATTTCATTCATTCATTCATTCATTCATTCATTCATTAATTCATTCATCAATGATCATTCATTCATTCATTTATGTATTCATTTGCATATTCATACATTTATTAATTCTTTAATTCGTCAATTCCTTTGTAACATGTAGGTCTCTATCACTCTCTTTTCAGTCTCCAGAAATTACTTCAATTGATCCAACATTTGGTCCTTTGATTGGTGGGACGAAAATTTTCATTAGAGGAAGACTGCTTGGAAATTACACACGAAGTGTCTCCGTATTCCTTGGAAATGTTCAGCAGTCCATCACCCAAGTGTGAGTGAAGAAGTGAATTCAGTTCATATTGTTGTTTATTGATAATAACTTCATCTCTAATGTTTCCATTATTTCTTTCTTCTTCTCTTAACACTTAGTCATTGATGCAACTACACAGGGTACCCTTAAGTATACAGAAGCCTTGCATATTAAACACACATACAAATACATTTTTTCATTCCTTCTATTTGTAATTAATTGTACCTACAATAGTAACAATGGCGTGTGTCCCTTTGTACTTTCAAGTTGAATTATTGAACTGTTAAGCGCCTCTGGGCACCATTAGATGATTCAGGCACTACTATATAATTATTTTCATCATTATTATTTCTATTATTCCATTATCATGCTTCTTATGTTCTCTAAGATGAAATGTTTTTATCTCAAAATTATTTTGACAGAAATGACAGTGCCATTGTTGTGGAAACTAAGCAGCATAATTCTTTAAACACAGCTGACCTGAAGGTGGGATGGGTGGGAATAGTAAACACACTGAAAGCTCCTTCTCCCTTTTCTTACAAACGTGATCCCTCCGTGGATGGCACGAAAACAGTTCGAGGATCATCTTTTGTCAGGTGGAGTAGATATAAATCTTGTAATCAAATAATTTGTGATTTCTTTCCTTAAACCTTTTTTTTCTTCTTCTTTTCTACCTCCCCCTCGTCGTCCTCTTTTTTAAATAGTGTTGTGAATGGCTAGTAAAGATATACGAGTATATATAGATTGAGTGGTCTGATCACCTGCTTGTCTTACTTCCTAATTTAGAAGTTCTTAAGCTCTGTATCGTTGTCATGGCACTTGTATAATATTTATCTTTTTTTTAAATCTCATTTGTTTGTGCATGGTTTTTGTTATTTTGGGTATGTGCTGTGTGTGCTGTTTGGCATAAAGTTGACTACCACATGTCAAAATGACATCTAACAAAAGTATGTGAATCACAAAGACACTCATATCGTTCTGTAAAGCGCCTAGTGCCCATTCCTCTGGGAGACTGTGCTCTATACAAATATACTCATTATGATTATTATTATTATTATGATTCTTGTGGGGTGCATTTTCTCCCATTTCATTTCTTTGGCTAGTGCACGTTGGCTAACAACAATTTTCTTAATGAATCCATCATCTTATCTCTTTCAGTGGGGGATGTATCGTACAACTTTATGGAACAAATCTACGCAGTGTAAAACATCCTCGACTTGATGTCAAATTGAAAAATGATTCAAACAGTGTAGCAAGTGGGGTAAGTGTCTTTTTCGCTTTAAAAAAAAATCTTTTTAAAAACATAAATAGATATAAAGATGAATTTATGATTTATAAAACCAAGTGCAGTTTGCAATTTTAGTTTAAAAAGGAATCACACATTGTCATTAACAATAACATGTACTGGTGGCTTCGGTGGTACAAAGTGTCAACTATTGGGATGATTTCATAGTCTAAAAAATGGTGTCTAGATAATATAAACAACCAGAGAGTGAAGTTCCCAAAATAAATGCTGCATATTGAAAATATTGAGTAAGACTTTCTTGATAGGCACTAGGTATATGTTTTGGATTTGCATATATGACATTCTCACATGTTGTAGAAACCACTTGAGGAATGAATAAGACACAGTATATTGATCCTCATAGATATATGCACTTGCATCTGGTGGGTAAATCATCAGAAAACAAAACAAATTTTAAAAGCACTGATTACGTAATCGACATAAATGGAATGCATAGGTGGCTTCCAAGGTGACAAAACAACCGTATTTATGTTTCTAAACACACCATTGGCTTCAGGAGGTGTCCATTTATTTACTGATTTAATGTCACAAACTGTCTCTAAAATATTAATACCACGCTCTCTATCATATTATTATCAATGTCATTTTAAGGGTCCCAGTGATATCAATTTTCCATGTTTGCATTGTATTTTACCAGTTGGACGTGGTTTTTGCCCTAGTTACACATTCAAACTTTTTCATGTTTTCCTCCACAGGCGTGTTTTCATGTTGCAAATCATGTCGTTTGTGGCACACCAGATGTCAGTAGAATGTATTCACCTGCAAGCGATACATTTGAAATGTTGGCAGTTTTTGATGGGATTACATTGAATTTGGGAGATATGGTTGTAAAGCCAGACCCAGTGATAGACGAAGTGGGCAACATAGAATTTCAACATCCATTCGAAGACACTATAACAATATCGGTAAGTATGTTTTTAAAATGTTTTTTTTATCTTTGTGTACATCACAATTTACATTTTCCAAACATACCATTGGTCAACCATTTCCACGAAGAAGTCAGAAGGCAGGTCCTTACTGAAAATAAGAGTCAGGACTCAACTTTCTTCTTGAAAACGGTTATTGTGTGAGGAAATCTATGATTTGAGGGAGAGGTGAAATGATTTCAATTGTAATAATGAAGGTGGCATTGGAGCTGGTGATGATGAATAGTGGGAAAATTGTATGAAAAGTGATGCAAGGCCAGACAAAGACGATAGACAAGAACAGACAATAAAATACTGACAGGGGGGGCATCTGTACCCACCACCTAGCTCAGTCACTGTTCCACTGAAGGCATAGTGACCAAGAGGTTAAGACATTGCACTAACCATGCTGATGATGGGGGTTCCAGTTTTATACTTGGGTAAGAAAATGAACTCCAATTGCTACATTGCGGTGCTGTACTGCGGCTGAAGCTTGGAATATTTTGGTCTTTTTTTCAAAATATGCCCTGAGGACAAAAAGTGCCTCTATGGGCAAAAAATAGAGACAATTTCATCTATATCTTTAATTTTATCATAATCTTTTATCTTTACAACTGAGTCAATCTACCACCTGCTGCCTGCAGTCATTTTTCAGTTCTTGTCTTTTTTTTTTCTTTTTTTTCTGGCACTGCATTGCTTTCCTAATATTTTTAGATTATTTGAAATACAATATACATAACATTTGAACAATGTCGTTGGTTTGTGGGATTCAGGAAATTATTAATGAAGGAGTCTTCAATCAGAGAATGGGTGGTATAGATACTGCCAAAAAATAATGTTTCAACATCAACGTTTTGGGGGTTAAAGTATCTACTGCTAATTTCTATTTTTGTTAATCAGTGCTTATAGTTTCTTAAGACTAGAAAAGAATCATTTATGCTTTTTTTGTATCTTTACTATAAGAAATTAGGAATAACTTTGAAATATATTTTTTCCCCAAAAAAATTTCCAGTGGCATTATTTTTCTGTCTTGATCAATGATTTTTCCCCTTCCCCCTAGTTTGTCAAACTTTTCAAGATTTAGATGTCATTGGTGAGCAGGCACTACCAGTTGGGTCTTCTAATAATTCTTCTATTTTTATTTTACACTAATCCTATTTCACAATATCTACCGTATAATCATAATTCAGTTAATATTCTTCCTTTTCTAGTAACGGCAACAAATGCTAATTTTAAATCATTACATAATTTTACATTAAGTTTCACTTTGTCCATTGTTTCTGTTCATTTTTTTCTTTTTTTTAAAGGGAGAGAGACTTTTATCGGCATGTGAAACAAGTGGCTACACTATCTACATTGGTGTTGTACGGTGCACCATCAAACACATTTCCAACACAGGAATTGAGTGTGAACCTCCAACATTAAAACCTGAGGGCCCTGACAAACCTGTTATAACAGTAAGTGCTGGTTATACTTTTTGGATGTTTGTGGTTGTTATCTTCATTTGTAGCACACTACATATATTATCTCAAAGTCTTTTCAGATAAAATAAAAAAAAGTTTAAATGATTTAGATAAGTAAGAAGAAAAAAAACTTTGATGGCTGTTGTTTACATTTTTATTAGGATTGAGATATGGTTGGTTTTGTGACCTGAACAAATGGCGACTTTCAGGAGAACAATATATATTTAAGTGTTACACTAATTCAAGTGAATTAAAAAATATTCATGTCTTTTTCTTTGGAAGGTCAGCATTGGCAACATTCGCCATGAAGTTGGAACCCTGGAGTACCTCAAACTTCATGAGACAACAGGCTTCATCATCATCATCAGCTGCATCGCTGCTGTCATCGCTATTATCATCAACATCATCATCGTTCGTTGTTTCTGTCTTTATCGTCGAAGACACCCCAAGACTTCTGGCCTGTCTAAACTGTCTAATAATAACAACACATATTCCAACCCCCGACAGATGAATACCTACACAGAATGTGAGTTTTAATTTTTTTAAACAGTCACTTCGGACATCTAGCTTCTTTTTGATGATGGTCATACTGAAAGTAATATATTAACAAAACGAAACATACATACATACATACATACATACATACATACATACATACACACACACACACACACACACACACAGAGACTCTCACACATTCACACACATACACACATACATACATACACACATACATACATACATACATACATACACACATACACACACACACACACACACACACACAGACTCTCACACACACACATTCACACACATACACACATATATATATATAAATATACAGAAATGTTAAAATTACAAAAGAATATTTATTGTGCCATATTAACTTATACTTTTCGATGGTTCCAAGATATTCTATTCAGGCTGTGTATGTTTTCATTCCAGTGGGCAATGTGGCCAACGGCAATGGCCAGAATGGAGTCATAAGGGTGGAATCTGTGGTCCGAGAGCCAAAGAAGGGTATCGTTAATACTGAAGCAGAGACCAGTGTTTTACATGATGAATTCCTTCCTCATGTAGAGCCAGGTTTGAGAACTGATGTGACTGCTTGCTTTGTCGGAGGGGGCAGCTTTGGTCTTGGAACAGTCTGTGAAATAGCAGGTGGGTGTTGCAGTGCAGTCAGTTTTTCAATGAGACATTAATCTTCCTTTTTTTCTATCTTTATCATCTTCCTTTCCTTTCCTTCGCATTCTTTAAACACATATAAGTCTGGGTCTTGTCCAATCATTAAAATGTCCATAAGTTTAAATTAGTTTTTTATTATTAGTGAAATTTAAATGAAGATCTGTGCTTCATTTCCTACTGATACCATTTTCACAGGAAAAAAGGCCAAGATGATGGATGGTACATTGCACAGAAATAGTCGCTTTTTGCAGAAGCTCATTGTGAAAAGTTTCTTGGGCACTGTGAAAGGTCAGTCCAAAATGACTTGTTGTTTGTTTTTTGGCATTGTGAAACTTTGCCAAAATGTTTTATTGATTTTTACTAAATTCTCAAACATACTGTGATGTTTAGATGTAAAGTAAAAGTAAAAGGAAAACAGTTGTTTGTGTTGTTTTATTTTAACTCAAGAGTTGCATTGAATATGTCTCTCATAACCCTCTTTACAGCTATTACTAGCCTATATCCACAAATAGTAGAATAAACTTTAAATGGAAAGTTGACATTGCTGTAAAAGAAGTAGGTGAGTTGTCAATGCACTCAAAAATGATATCTATGAAAGCGCTTATTCCAAAGATAGTCATGTGAATTGTGAGATGAATGTATTGATATATTATTATAATACATGCAAAACATGATTGTCTTGCCTTACTTTACAGAAAACCTTCAGGGGCCAGGAGATGAAAATTCTCTTCTTGTTACATGGGCACAGCAAACATTGAAAGAGTGTCTACGTTTTAGGAAACACAAACACAATCACCTGTTGCACACGATCGGGATCGGAGTTGATAAACAGCGAGTTCATATACTTTATGAAAACATGAGTAGGGGAATTCTGAAAAAAGTAGTTGCTGATACAGAGCAGGTTTGACATCTTTCTTTACAGTTTGTCTTTAAATATAATTTTCCGTTGTTGAAATAAAGTATCTATCTACATATTATATATCAATACCATTAAAAAGTAATGCAACAAGCAAATAAGCAGTATAATTATTTTTTTTAAATTAATATTATCATGTTATGTATTTTGGCATGTAAAATGAGATATGCTTCGATACTTATTGTTTTAACTTTCAATGATAATATTGCAATAGTTGTATGTTTATCATTTTGTTGTTGTTGTTGTTGTTGCTTTTCAAGGGATCAAATCCACTCAAGAAGTATTATATTCTGATTAGAAGAAAAAAAATATTTTGACATTGAAAAGTCGGATTTTTATTTTCACTACTAAATTCTTTCTTTGTTTCTTTACTTATTTTTTATTTAACCTGATACTTCTTACCAACTTTTAGAGACTATTTTGTATGGAATGCTGGAGGGAAATTTGATCAGAAATTGTGTTGAAATTTGTAATCAATATTTGAATTTGTGTAAGCTCAAGTAAAAACCCAATCTTTTATGTTTCTTATTTTTTTACACTTAAAACAGGATTACAGTGTGAGAAAACTACTTGGTTTTAGTCAGCAAGTGGCAGAAGGAATTGCATTCTTGGCATCCAAAGATATTACTCACAAAGATGTTGCTTCAAGAAATTGCATGTGAGTTCTAAAGTGAAATTATATGTGTGGTCATAAGGCCTAAAAGAAAATGATGCATGAGATATTAGTAGTCATTCTATGTAAAGGGCCTTACTTTAATCATGCTTTGTCATTTTGAGGGTCAATATTAATAGATTTGTGACTTTTCTTTTCAAACCAGACATTACAATTACATGGTCTCCAAAAAATATTTGTATATCAACTTTTTACAAAATAGAATGAATAGCCTACACATACAGTGTTGAAACATAGTTGCTTACACAATGAAAACCATTTAATTTAGTCTAAGACAAGTGGTGATGATACGAACAGTTATAAATATTCACTCTATGGTCATCATGGGAAACCATAGTAATTAGGGTTGCCAGAAGTTAATAATCCAAATGAAAATAACAACAACAAAAAGATACGGGTATAGCTTCCAAGTTTAAAACAACTAACAAAATGTTGTTTGTTTGTTGTTTTTGCATTTCAAGAAATACCGCTATCTTTTTTTGCATACGCCTTATGTGGGGACTTGTTGATCAGAAAAAAAGTATTCATATGTTATTAGTACACGGGTGTGGAAAATAATACCAATGACCTAAAGCAAGAGGCTAGGTGAGCAAATAGAAAGTTAAGCCTTTCGTTGGTCACTCATATTATTCTAGATACCGTAACTATATTATATCAACTTTCTCATCAACGCAATTTTTATTCACTACAGAGATATTGTTATAAAACAGTTTGTGCTGAATACATAATATTTTCACAAAATAAGGATTCATCATGTCAGGAATGCACTTCTGTATTTTTATTTTCTAGGGTTGATGAATACTCTGTGGTTAAACTAGGGGATGCGTCGTTTGCTTGGGATTTCTATCCCAATGAGTATGTATACAATGAACTAAGAGAACGATACTTGCCGCTCCGATGGATGGCCCCGGAGAGCATTGACCATGGATATTACGACATGAGGACAGATGTGGTATGGGCTTATTTTATCAATTTGGTACAAGAAAATGTCTTTCTTTCTTTATCAGTTTCCTTTCTACCTTTCGGTGTAAGGTTAAGTGAGGGCAAACTTTGGCCATTGATCTCTATCCAGAGTCTTCCTCTTTGCATCCAAATACCTACACCCCATCTTTTCTATTACCTCTGATGATATTGTTTCTTGCCATACTTTCTTTGGTCTGTCAACAAGAAAATGTATATTATTGATATTATATGATTGACTTTTCATGGAGGTAGCAGTAGGTACTATTGCTGTACAAACAATTTACCCATGTGAATGATATATATAAAGTAGTATCTTATCTTATTATTTTATCTTATCTTATCTTATGTTATCTATCTTATATAGGTGACAGATAATGTAATCATTTAATATGTCTTTGCTTGTTTCATCAGTGGTCATTCGGTGTCTTGGTATGGGAGTTGTTGACGAGGGGTTGTCTTCCATTTCACGAAGTCAGTGACACAGATGTCAGTGAGTACATTCTCAGTGGATACATCCTTGGGAAACCAGAGACAATCTCGTCAGACTTGTGAGTAAAATCAAGAGTTAAAGATAAAGATTGATTTATAGCTTGCATCCTAATAAAATCACAGACTCACAGATCTAACATCATTTATCCCCCAACTGGCCATGTCTTTTAATAATATCCTTCTGAAATCCTTGGGGAGTATTTAGCACACTAGCCTGTCACTGTCAGGCTACATCATACTAGCCAACTGACAATATAGTTCTCTGCCTTTAGCTGGGTACCCATTCAAATCTGAGTCAAGTGAGGAAATATAATAATAATAATAAATGGCATTTATATAGCGCTTATTCACGATCATCACCATGCTCTAAGCGCTTTACAGTA
>JARDUL010079551.1:0-11670 GCA_030265205.1 Dirona pellucida | reverse complement strand
GGGCTGATCCCCTGCTTGCCTTAAAAATCTTGATCCATAGATTTTCCAGCTCTGTGTCAGGCCATGTGTACTAGTGGTGCACAGACTTGCACTTTACCTGGTCAGCGCATCAATGCCTTCTGCCTTGTACACTGTCCTCCACCAGACACACGAGCTGGTCCCTACACTGTTTAATTACGGTACTATAGGGAACAGATAACATACAAACATCCCTGATAAACAAGTTGCACCTTATGATTGTGTGCATGGTGCAGCTGGGTGATAATCTCACTTTGGGTGTCAGTGTTTATGACAGTGCCATGAGTACTGGAACCGAGAGTGAAGTGACACTCACCTCTTCCCCCCCCCCCCCCCCCCCCCCCAGAAAAGTCAACAAAATGTCACAAACAATCAACAAAGTTTTCCATTGGTCGGGTATGGTTGAGATGGGCCGTGACTTTGATATTAATTCTATAATCCAGTAGATAGCGCGTTATTGGGAAATAGTTTGAGACATACCATGAGTTAACACATTCACACGCATCTCTAAACTAACAGAAAGCATTACAATTTTAAAGAAGACTTGCTATAATATGTATGTATATATTTATTTAGTTTTGTTTTCTCTCTTTACTCCCCGCTGATATTTTGCCCCTCGACTCCCAACTACCAACATTGACAATACGCCGGTAACATTTTTGTTCAACTCCACCATATTGTGTCCCTCCCTTGCTTTGATTTGAAATCGCGGTCCCAATCCCTGTACGCTCTCTTTCCCCACCCATTCCTGCTGTCGATGTAATTATATTTAAACATGGTTTTTCAATGAAAATTTGATTTATGAACATTTCCTCCACTGGGAACAATTAATAAATTGTTTAAAACTCTTGGTAAATTACTGAATTGTTAACATCACTGCTCCCTCTTTGAATCCCCCTACTCCCCCCCCCACCCCCCCCCCCCCCTCCCCCCACCCCACAACAAAACCCAATTCTACTTATAATTTTGAAGTTATTGTAAATCAGCCAGGGGTTGATGCAGATATTAGCAAATCACCTGAAATGAGTCATATGCCCATTCTTTCCCTCAATCGTGCTTTTCTCCAAATCGTTCCAGATATAGGTCTTGAAGACGACTGGGATGAAGACTTTGACGTAGAAGTGACAGAGGAAGATCTCAAGGCGGCGGAGGACATTGCCAGAAAGCTTGGGGAAAACCTGGACATGGATGTGAGTTTTTTTTTTGTTCAATGTTGTTCCGGTCATTGAAAAATATAATGACACCCGCCGAAGTTAAAGGTATGCAAATAGATATAAGAGCAATCTGTAAGAGGCTTCTTGAAAGACAAGGACAAAACAAGCAGCGTTTCGACTAATGGCCTTTGTCAAGCAACGCCAAGCTTGACGAAGGCCTTTGGCCGAAAAGTTGCTTGTTTGGTTTTGTCCTTGTCTTTCAAGAAGCCTCTTACATATTTCTCTAATAGCTATGTCTCAATAATTTTTCTCTCTCTTTTTTAGATTAGTCCCCTCGCTACCATTTACCACCAGTGTGAATTGGCGCTGACTCTTTTGTCAGTATTCCTTATCTCCCTTTTTATAAATCGCCCTACTTTATTAATGTTCTTCTCTCAATGCTGCTTCAATCCTGCTATTCATATTGTATCCTTGTTTGCCCCTGAAATTTTCATGTACCCATGGATACAATTTGCAAAGACCCTAAAATAGTTGTATTTTTTAGCGATAGTTCATAATGTTTTACACTAAATATTACGAAACAGTTGAATATACAGTGCCAAAAGTAAAAGACAGCCGTGCCCGCTCCTCATTCATTCCTATACCACATGCCTTACCATAGACAATAGTTCAAAGTACAAATTATATAAGATATTACTAGAACATTGCACTCTTCAACTGGTGATAATTGAATTTTGGACTTACAGACTAATATTGATAATTTTCAGACACTTTGATGTCTTATTATGAACCTGCTACACCTTTATTTACGACCATTTGAGTCAATTCAATAATACTAATACCTGTATATGTAGCTAATTCAAAGCTGAATTTTAATTATAACTTTACCTTCTCCTATCTAACGTCTATTGAAATGTAATTGTTAGATTTGCTGGACCACATTATACATTGGCTGTATACTTTTATTATTCAATTTGCTATATTTATTATATTTGAAGAATTAGCTATGCAACGCTCAAATTTGAGAGTAATAGTTTGTTAAAAAGAGTTTTGAAATGTGAACAGTGGTGGCTAGTTACGTTATGGGATATTCAAGATAAAAAATGAACACTGGAAAATCAATGAGTTTCTATCTTGACTGAAAGAAAAATTAAGGGTATGCAGGTCACTCAGAACTTGGCTTTGAATTTTCGATTTCCCATTGGTTTTTTTTAAATGGCAGATTCCTGGTACAACAATCACTGGATGTAATGTGCTCACTGACTTGCACCAGAATAGTGGACATTTTAAGTTTTAGTTTTAAGTTTATCAGGTCTTACTCAAACCAACAAAATTGAGTCATGCAAAACCATAAATTCCCCCCCCCCCCCCCCCCTCCCTCACAGCCAACTGTTCACAGACACCTCACTCAATTGGATTCCAGTGTATGAGTATAATGTAATGAGTAGTGTCCCTTAATTTTGTTAACAATGAAAATGCGTTATAACGCATGATAAATTGAATAATGCTGTTCCTAAGAATTCCTTTATATAGCCATTTCTAAATGTATACGATTATACTTGGCAGCTTTAATATTGTTATCATATGTACGCATATATAAATATGATGTTTATTTTTATTCCAGGATGACTGGGAGAACTGGGATTAGACCGGCATCTGGTTGTGATGTGGATATGCCTGGTGTTCTCACAATGATTTTCATGGGAAAGGGACGATTATATTATTGTTTATAATTTATACTCTCCTACTCAGTTGTACATTGGCCTTGGCATTTAGTGATTAAGTGAAGAGATTTACTTTCAGTGATACTTGTGATTGGTTCTTGTGTTAGGGTCAGGTGATTTGATATTGTTATTGCTATATATTCTTGTATAATAATGACCCACTGATTTCAAATTCATGTCGGCTTAGACAATTTTTGTTTTGTTACAATTAATAGAATTTGTTCAAATATTTGATAGAAGGACAGTGCAAGTGCAAGCCACTTGATGGGGACGGAACTGTTCTGTGGAAATCATCCACCTTTAAACGGCAGATCATTTTTGTCCCCATTAAAGGGAATAATTTTTTTTCAGATATATGCACTCATAGTGGGATCATCATTTTTTTTATCACACCTTTCTTTTATTCACTTACATGTCCCATGTTGACCTCGTAGCAGGTAGCAGGTCAATTTGCATTAGTTAAGACGTGTTTTAACTTTAACAGTCCCCCAAGTGGCTGCATACTAATACGAGGAGGACTTATTATTATAAGAAATTCAGTCCCCAGAGGGCTGTCCCCATTAAGCAACTTTCTCTATTAAGTGGCATCCCCAATACCGGCTTTGCACTTTATTATTCAGATAGAGAAATGATGCCATGTTTGTTATAATCAACAACAAAAAAATGTATTAAAAAAAAATTTGTATCACCAGCAGCAGTTCATGACTAATTCAAGGGACTGAGCAAAATCTTTTCACGTTATGAGCAATTCATGTAAAAAAATCGGGTGAAATAAGCGAGTGTTTTGTTAGTTTCCCATAATGTAAATAGTTCTTGTTTCTTGGTAAAATACTTCTCTTCTGAGTTTGGTTTTAAGCATGTATTATATTTGTCAAATCAGTTGAAGTTAATGTCTTTATTTCATCAATTTATTGAAACTGGTTTGTCCAAAATGGAGGATTGTGTACTTTCTCAGTATTTTCTAATCTGAAAGGATGAGTTAAATAACCTGTGAAGAAATCTGCTTGCTTGACATGCTAAAAACATTCAAAATCAATCATTTTTTCTTTGCTAAAAATATGTTATTGAGCAGCCATTGACTGATTGTGGTAAAGACAATTCAATGAAGTGAAGAGGAGAAAGTATTAATTTACATGGCATGCAATTGTCTCTGCTTTGATATATACAGTCTACATTTTTTACCAAAAAAATTGTGTATTCGTAATTGTGCATGCAGTCACTTCATTTTGAAGCCCACCTCAAGTAGGTAAAGGAGTTGTTATCACCACAATACACACTATTTTTCTCGTAATATGGACTGAATGAAAGTGAAACTAAAAAAACAACAACAAATAGTTGAATTGAACTATGTTGCATGCCTCACAGCACAACTTCACTATCTCTGATGGATCTGTGTGTTGAAGAAAAAATCGAGGCTCACGCAAAAAAACTTAAATGGGGGACAGTGATAATGATAAGCATTTAGTCAGAATCAATTGAATCGCACAGAAATCCCAAAATAACTTTTAAGTGGAACCCACAGTATTGTTTTTGTAATTGTTTTTCTTTGTTTCATGATCTGTGATGGTAGAACATTTTTAAAATTACACACTATTGTTGACGCTCGGCACCTATTGATCAAGTGTATCAATTAACCTTTTGAGTAACGCAAGCTTGAGAAAAGAATTATTTCTAAACTAAAGTGATGATGAAACTTATTGTGTATAATACAATGACTTACATAATGACATTATTTTTGCATGAAATGTACCTACCCTGTACAAAGTGACATTCATATATATGTGATGATTGTTTATTTACATTATGACAATTTCATGAAAATAAAGACATGATGGGAAATAGTAAATCTGTAGTGTTGATTTGATATTGTGTTCAACTGGTCCTCAAATGTTATTGTTAGTTCTAGCGTACATCATACATCAACAGGAATATTCAATCTTTTGAAAGCTGAAGTTCAATGCTCCCAAAAAACAGGACAACATTTGCCTTGCGCTTAATAAAGAATCAACTTTACTGGAGAGCTAAAAAATATGTTTCCTCCCATGTGTTGACTATTTTTACGTCACATTCGTCCTTTTTTGTTAGGAAAGGCTTGTCAGCAGACTCACTCAAGACAAAAAGGATGAATTCTGTGATTATGATTGTCTTTTTGCATAAAAAGCTGTGCTTAAGATTATAGATTTCTCGCTCTCTACTTTGTGTTAGATACAACAAACACAATTACAAATAATTTCCTGGTTAGGCAACTGGGCTCAAGATCATGAGATCCCGGGCTCGAATCCTGGCACTTGTTCGGCCCAACACTTTAATCCTTGGGAAAGACTTCCTTTTTTTCTCACTTGCCTGCTGCAGGTAGAGAAACGTATTGTCATGTTTGGTGATACACTAACAAGCTGCTCTACTGTGCTCCCACTCCCAGGGAATAACAGAGCCCCTGGGGGATAAATAATGTATACCTCCTAGTATTACTAGTCTGTATAGGGATCGGATACAAACTATACTATTATACAACTAATCTTTATCCTCTTAATTGATTTTGAGACTTCACTTGCATCTTGTCTAGTTTTGTTATCAAAGTTGGTTTTTCTTGCAAGAAGCCGTCATTTACTGGTGGGTGAGATATTACTCTCCTCAGTGACTCATTTAAAATAAGGAAACAAACTTGAAGACATCCAAAAGTTGAAGGCCTTTCAATTTCACAGCACATAAAAAGTTATATTTGTTTAATCCAATCCCTAATAAACACTGCATTGTGCAGTGTCACAATAGCATTGAGCATTATCTCAAATGATAGACAGAAATGTCAAGTTAAAACTTAGGCCAAAATGAAACTAGCCCACCATTACATACATTCTGCCTCCCATTGCAAAAAACAGAAATAATATGTTAATGTTAATATATTTACATTTAAGAATAAGACCAAAATTACCAAAATATGCCTTCCTTTAGAATTAGGAAGTCTATTTGGATGCTCTCAAAACCATGAAAAATGACTGACCACTGTGGTACAGTAGCACCTTCATTGCATGGACAGTCCCGTTTATCTGAAATCTGAAATACGTTCAGACTATGTCAACTGCCAAGTTTTCTGTGATGATGTACTGCGCTGTAATTGTGTTTTAACAATAACAAATTCCTTGACTCAACACACAAAAAACATGCATTAAAAAAACTTTCAAGATAACACCAAACTTCTGTAACAAAAAAGTTGTTTAATAAAAAAGACATTGTATATATTGTGATTATTATTAAAACAGTACATTAATATCATCTTAAAAGGCATACAAAAATATAATTTGATCTTTGAAGCTCAGCCCAACGTTGTGAGGTAGGAGGCATGACTAGATAAAAGTAACATAAAATAAAGGCACATTATAAGGTCATGGAATATGTAATTGAGATTTAAATTTCGCTTTATCATGAATCAATACATTATAAAATCTTAGCTGCCAGTGAAAACATGTAACGTGTTACATACAACATCATTTTACAGGGTCAGCAACTGAAGAATATATATTTATAAATATGACATACACATACATGATAAATTATCAACACTGATAAAAACTTTACAAATAATTATAGTATAGTCAATCCAGTCCATCGGAGGACGAAAGCATGTTGACATAGTTATGGTCAATGATTGCCATGTCCTAGTAAGACGACAGACAAAACAAGTAAAAATCGATTAAAATCTAGAAAGTAAAATTAAAGCTTTGTATAAAAAAGATATGTATAATAATACATTTGTGGCTTGCCCTACAGTATATATCGCCGACAACAATTAATACCTTTAAAAAAGTCTTTTTATAAGGAGAGCTGGTGGTGCTAACCACGAGTGCAATGGTCTAAGTAAGGCCCAAGGGTCCTCAGATGAATTTGGCACGTGCCTGAAAAGCAATACTCAAATGGTGCTGTACTAACCTAACCGTTCAGGAAAATTAGATTGTGTATTCAAAACTTGACAAGGTCAACCCACCCATTAAATAAATTTACTATCAAGAGACAATCGTCTAGAGGTCCCTGAATATTTCCTATCACTAACACCGCTTTGACTTCGTTTTCGGGCTCCCTGATCTTCAAACCTCACTTGCTGTGAGGGTCTTGTCAAGTATTGGTCATGTTGAGGAATGTGTTGTGGGGAGTTATGTAATGGCTTCAGAGGTTGACGGCGGCGTGAAGAATGAATATCAAGATCAGAATGAGAAACTGTCTTTTTAGATTTTGTTTTACCACCAGGTACATGTTTCAGGGCATGAGAGAAATATTGCTCCACGTGCTTGGCTGACATTTTTAATTCACGCTCTGCTCGTGCATCCATCTGGGATGGACGAGGAAGACTTTCTTTTGGACCACCAAACTCTCTGACGGATCGCTGATGTCGACTATAGGAGAGTGGGCTGTCCGCCAGTCTAGCTTCATTAATATCCCAGCTATCATCAAAGTACACACTAGACGGACCTTGCATGGCTTTATTATCATATTTGGGTCTGGCATCCATTCTGGGGGTTCTTCCGTCTTTGGCATAAAGATGAAAGTAATCGGATTCCTGCTTCGTAAGGCTCCTTCTCATAATTCCCTTGTGCAAACTGGCCGGTCTTGGGAGGGCAGATGTGCTGTGCCTGGGTGAGTTGAAACTGGAATTCCATGAATCAGACAAGACTTCTTTCTGTGGAGATTTAGACTTGTAAGAGTTGCTCTGGCTTCTGTTTAAATTATTTAAAATAGATTCATTCTCAAGTCCAGAGGATGACTTATACAAGGGAGGGCAATATTTTCCTTCCACATAATCCATAACATCGTTGTCGTGTGATGAAGGTTTGCAATTTGTTTTGGCACCAGGTGAATCATACAGTTCAAAAACTTGCTTGTTACTGTGCACATTAAGTTTTTTAGTGCAAGATTGGCCCACATAAGCCTCACTGTTTTCATGGCAACCTTGTTTCTTAGCATTCAATTTAGATTTTTGCCAAGCTATACTATCGAAGAGTTCAATATTTTTCCTTGAAGAAATGGATGGTTCTTTTTGCTGCTCCATACTCTCTGCTTGACTTGCTTGAAACAATCTTAATTCTGGGTTGATTCTCTCAATCCTGCCAACACGATTTTGCCATATTGGGGTACCTGAATCTGAATTCTGTCTATGAATAGACAATTTCATACTGTCGGGAGTTCTTATCTGAGAACTTCTTGTAGACAGTTGTCCATAGGCTTCCATTAAAATTTTAAGAGCATCGCTGTTACCCGCATTGGCTAATTTTGTATGCAAATCATTAATTGCCTTTATATCTCCAACAGGGCTTTTGGTCTGATGAAGCAAATAACTTGGCGACAAGTCCAGATGTTTAAAAGCATTTGGTGATATCTCAGAGTCAGGTTTTTTAAGATCAGTAACACGTTGCATTTTAGAGGCAGAGCTGGCAGGGGAAGAATCGTCCCCATCATGAAACAATGAAGATGTGCTACGACTTTTGGATGCACTGTCTTTGAGTTTACTAAGAGCCACGTCTGACTCCCTGTCATCTACATCCATGGGATACTTCAAATCTTCCAATGTTAAAGCGAGTCCCTCGCGCTCCTTGTTTGTTGAGTCTGAAGAAGAGGTTGCACCAGTATAACTCTGTAAAGATTTGGCCATGAGAGAAGTCAGTTCTTGGTCTGTGAATGGTGAGCCACCCGGACTGTATTTTTTCTTACAAGAAGATGAACTTTTCCCAGACTCATGTTTCGAAGGAGCAAAATCTTCGGACTCATTTAATGGCAAAGAATCAAGAGAATCTAAGGCTGATTGCGATTTACTTTGAGCATTGAAGAATGAGAGTGGCGTCATTGCCAAGCCTCCCAGTTTACTGGCAGTTAGAGTCGAATCTTCAGGATAAGGACTGCCTTTGATTCTTACAGAATTGTCTGAATTACACCATGGGAACATAGCATTTCGTTCTGGTGATTTCTTAACACTGACATCATAGGAAATATCTGACAATTGTTCATTTTCGACCGACTCAAAAATATCAGGCAAGGAACTCAAGGCTTCCCTGTGTTTCCCAGAATTCAAAGAGCCATTTACAGACGAACCCAGCCTATCCCTATCTCGTTCATGGTAGCTAGATTTAGAATCCATAAAGCCAAAATTATGAGACAGAGAGCTAGCACTTTCATCTTGACTTGAATTAGTCTGAGACAGGAATGATTGGCTTCTATTTGGAGTACCTTCATTAGAGGATGGATTGCATGTGGCAGCAGCAATGGTGGCTGCAATTGTCTGCCTGAGTTTACTTCTCGCGTCGTGCCACAAGTTTGACACATTGAGGGGAGATAAGCTCATGGGACGACTGTTAAATGAACTGCTTTCACTGACCCTACGTTCAATGGAAGAGGAACAGTCGAAACCAAGAGTGACAAATTCTTCCATCCCAAGTGATTGCCGAGTTTGGTCTGAAGACCTCGCCCATGAACACCTACTCAGTGATGGACTTTCTAACCCAACATTCTTATCACTAAAACTTGGTTCATCGCATGAGCTCTTGTCAATATATTTGAGATCTTTCTTTTTACGCTGTGGAGATATAGACGAAGGTTTGTTCAAATCATTTTTTGAGGCAGTGAAGAGAAGACAATTATTGCTACGTTCAGATTCATTAGAATTCTCTGAGGTTCTTGAAGAAGGTCTTTCTCTTTTCTTCAACTCCACCTGATCGGATGCTAAGGAGCTTGAGGACGATGTACATGATGAATCCATTCCAGTCTGCCAATTGTGTTTCAATGTTTGATGGAGTCGTGATGGAGCAGTGAAAGCACTGCTTGATGAACGATGAGCTGAATGCAAGGTTGGATTTGAGCTGGTCAAATTGTGAGAGCTGTCAGGCAGACTGAGGTTGATTGAGGTTCCATCCATAACAGAGAGTAATTGGGGCGACTCGACGCTAAAAATTGGTTTATGCCCGTGGCTGGCCTGCAAGAAATGAGGCAAAAATGGGAATTACGTCACAGATGTTTCAATCACTACATGTCAGAAACCAGACAAGGCAGGGTTTCTAAAAATCATATTGTAAACGGGCAATAAGATGTTTCAAATTATTTGGAGTTACTTCTTATTTCAATGGATAAAATCATATGTGTGGTACCCAGAAATCAAAAGCTTTCATTTTTGTGATGCCCAAAATTATTGAAAAAATAATAACTGCATGCCTTACCACAATTTCAGTGGTAAGCACCCAAGTTGATTTATTGTGAGATAAAACAAATAGCTAGCTCCATCAGAAAAAAAATAATTCTTTGTTTGCTCCAAAATGCATCCGCATGAATTCTGCTTCAGACAACCTCAACCAAGTTGATTTCTAGAAGTATTTCCTGATGATTTTTTATCCCTCCACCAGCACCGTCTCAAATTTATTACTGCTAAGGAACAATATTGCTGACTTTCAGAAGTGTTTTCAAATCTATATTTGTGTGTAAAATATTACAAAGATCTTTTCTTTCTTTCCGAGACAGAGTGCTTACAATCATCAAAAGATTATTCTGTTGAAATACTTCACAATTTCTAAATCCCAGATCTTCAGCAAAAACAATTAATTCATAGCATGGTATGATAATCTGATTTTGAAAAATGACTTACAAGTAGATAGTCAAAGACCCTTGCCTGTTCTCCACCACATGCAAGTTGTATTAATCAACAAGTCAACATAAATATTTACTATAACAATTGGGAACTATAATATATTTGAGATTGTTTGACTACGAATGCCACTTTAATACAACATTCAAAATCATACCTTCACTTTTGCCGTCATGAAAAATTATTTCTTTTAAAGCTACATCTTTTAACATATTAATCAAAATGTGTAGGATACATAAGAAAATGTTAGACTGAAACAAACATTAGTCCTACTGTGTAATTGTGATAATCTAAATCGTCAAAATTAAAACTCGAAAAATATAAATATATACACTTATAATAATCTCTTTTAACAACGAAAAAAACTTACAGACGAAACATTGGATGTTTGAGCAGAGGCCATCCTGGCCTTCGGTTGAAACAACTTGAGGGCCTGGGACTTGAGTGCCGGCTTGGTCGGATGCAAGCAGATGTAGTATACAGACATGCACACCAATCCTGATACGAGGGGAAACAAAGATAAAGAATTAGTACTTATAAACAACCACTAGTGGTCTCAAATAAATTACATCAATACACACATTTTGTCATAAAAATTATAAAAGGTATGCTGTGATAGAATAAGTTAAGAAATACAAGAGAGACATAATTACTTGTCTGAAAACCACTAACAAATTTCATTCATTGGTTGCAATTTCTCGTCTTTGTACAAAGCTAGTGGCTAGGATCATACCACTTATATCAATCTCTATTTTACTCTTCCTTCCCCCCCCCCCTGCTACCCCAAGATTTTGGCCTGGCATAATTGATAAATTGTGAAAATGATGTCAGTCTTCGTAAAAATAATGATAATAAATATTAATAATAAATTCCTTTTTATTCATCCCAGGGGAGAAAATTGTCTTTGGGGTCTAACCCAGGCATCAGCCGCAGTGCAGCGCTGCAAAGTGGAACCAAGGTATTGAGAAAAATCCAGTGCTTCTTTAGCTGCATCTTCATTAGGACCATAAGCTACAATTATTTTTACAGTTTTATTCTTAAATTGTGCATTCTCCTCAAGAAGGCGTTCACTAGCAAAATTTAAATCACAAGTTTTATAAATATTATTAGTTAGTAATAATGCTACTCCTGCCCTAGCTCTTTCATTTATATTGACTCC
>JARDUL010079329.1:0-11672 GCA_030265205.1 Dirona pellucida | reverse complement strand
TCTCTCTCTCTCTCTCTCTCTCTCTCTCTCTCTCTCTCTCTCTCTCTCTCTCTCTCTCTCTCTCTCTCTCTCGCCTGAAGACAGCATAAATGACAGTTCCTACCACCTTTATATTGAAGGTGTAGCAAACTTTCATCACTTCTTTTTTTAAAATAAGAATTAAATTGGTGCTCTAATAATGGAACACCTCAATTAAGACCACCCCTCGATTAGGACCTTTCTCCTTTGAAATTTGGGCAGTCCTAATTGAGGGGTTCCGCTGTATATGTTCTTCATATGCTCATTTATGAATAGCAATTGAAGGGTTTCAATCCAAAATGCAATAACTGCCATAATGCAATAATTCAACATTTGATAGGTTCTGTGTTTTTGTGTCTCTCTGTATTATCTATCTATATAATATCAATATTCCATTATTATTATTTTAAAATGTATCTGAATGAGTAAATAGTTTTTTTGAAAATTGTCCCTTTTCATTCTTTTTAGGGAAGAAAGTTGCATCCAAAGAAGAAGTGAAAGACGAGACAGTTGAAGAAGCACAGCCAGAGGACACCTCCACAGGTGAAATATGCTAATTTATAAGGCTGTTCCCACTAGTTTAGAATTTCTTTTCAAAGGATTTTTACTTCTCCATAAGAACCTGCTGGTGCTGTCGAATTCATTAACATTAGCGGATTTCAAGTCAGAATCATTGAACTATTGTTCAACTTCTTTATAAGGCTTTATGTGTGTGGTAAAAGCATTGACCATGCACAACCTGAAAAATGTATTCCTTATTGTTAGCGTGTCATTGAGTGTTGAAAAAATGGTTTTATGCCCCTGCTTAATTGATTTAGACACGTGGTTGCCAAACCCAATTTTGTGAACTGCTCATGTACCATAAGTCAATTGTCATTAAAAGTCTAATGATACACATCTATTCTCTTGTGTTCAGAATAAGTAATGAAGAATGATAAATATGAATGAGAAAATGAAGTGCAGTTCTAATCCTTTTGTCTGCTATAATAAAATCTGTTTCCCATCCTCTAATTCATAGATTAAAATGTAATTGCTCAAAATATTTTAAATTGAACACATTTATAGGTAAATAAAATTAAAAAAGCTTTTAATATTATATGTTTCTAAAGATTAAACATTGATGTGAGATGACACTGAAGAAAGATTGATCAATGAATTCATTATTACAGCACTTCCACCGAATGTCTTTCCACTGTTTATGACATCAAAAACCCAGGAAATTTACAACTGTAAATGTGATGAGGATGTCACAGAGGAAAATCCTTTTAAGTTTATCCCAAAAGCTGACATTTTTGAGGATATGAGACTCAGAGCGGCCGTTTGTGACTTCCATCCTTTCAAGCAGAAGATTCAGGTGACTATCTTATCTTCTTTTCATGACTGATGTAAAGAAAGATTCATTGCAAGAAGATACAAATATATATCGCTGTTTAGATTTTTTTTCTCTCAAGCATTTTACATCTTTTCTGTTGAATTGATGAAACAAACTAAAACTTTTGATAGGACATTTTTTATTTATAAAGAGTGACAACATGTTTTAAATATATGTAAACATTTAACAACCAATACAAGTGAAAGACAATCAAGATCCAACTTGATACATGCACTTAAACTTAAACACTCATTTTATAAAATCAACCATCGACAGCATTGTTAAAAAATATGCTTTAATAAAAGACAAATTAATTACTTTTCATAGTTTTGGTTTAGTTGTTTTGATTTGATAATTAAGAATGTGAATTATATATGTGTTTCTGTTTTATTTATCCAGGAATATCCAGGTGATGACATTCTGATTGTATATGATCCTGATTTTAAGTATGGTCAAAACTTCACTATTGCCCTGTCAGAGGAATCCAGGGAAATTCTCTTGAGGGTTTGTATTTTATTTCATTTCTAATTTTAGATCCTTTCTAATAACGTCAAAATATGCTCTTGACTTAAAGACAAAAGTTTTTTAGCGTTTATTGTAACCTGGCAATCTGAATTATTTAGACTTAGAGCAGTTGTCATGTTGTTACAGAGTTTTTATTTTATGAGTGTCTTATAAATAGACCTTTTTATCAAGACAAAGAGGCCTACTGTAAATTAGAAGGATTGTCCCCTTTTGTTTCTAATCAAATACAAGTTGTTGCTGTATCTGATGCCTTTATGAATAGATCCCACTGTAATTGTCATCACATAAAATTCTTTGTCAATTAATTTTAAATATATACAATATATTTTCCTAAGGGCAGCAATAGGAATCTAATGATAAGGAAATTCACTTGGATTATACTATACTTTAGACCTTTTTCTTCAATTTCAATTTTTATGTTCATTTGATGATCAGGTTCCAGAAATAGAAGGGGAAGGTGAAGGGGGTGAAGAAGGAGAAGAAGAAGAGGACACCACGGTCTACCAATACGTACCTCCTGAGTCAAAAGAATGGGTATCTCAGGGGAGTGAGAAGGAAATTAATGATGGCTGTGTCCAAGAGAGCAGAGGAAAGGTAAGCACTCTTGTTTTTATTCTTTCGTTATCATCATAAGTCGCATCTCTCAGAAAATTTGATTGTCTATTTTTGTAAGTACAATATGCTCATTTCATTTTTTTAAACCAGAACATTTTCTATTTTTCTATCTTTTGTTTTCTTCAAAATCGCTCCATTTTATATTTGAAGTAGTGGAAAGACAGGTATTGTTATGGAATTTATATTGGTTAGTGTGATCATTAGGGGAACGACAATTTGTTTTGTTGCATTTCATTCTGTGAAGTTATCAAACTGATGACACTAGTTCCGATTTCCTCAGATCCAAGTGTCTGCAAAGAGAATCAGAAAAGAATTTGGTGCACCAGCCACCTTTGCTGACAGGAACGTTGGAGACGTCAAGGATGGCTATGTGGAATGCCCACCAGTGGACGACAAAAATTTTGAAATTAATCGGATTGAACTAGACAAGGCAGTTCAAGTAAGAAAAAAGATTGAGAAAATCACTTTTTGTGTTTGATTGTTTAATTTGAACATTGCATTTTTTAAAGACTAATAATAGACTTGCATTAAATTTGCTCTCCTAAATGGGTGGATATTTATTTCTCTCAAGTTATGATTTTTTTGAATCTTATTTGCATTTGGATGGACTTACATTTTGAGAGTTGCTATTGAAAACAAGATAACATGAATGGTTTTTAGCACTATTGTTTTAGAAAGATTTATCAGTAAGGATTTTCATTCTTGGATAATCATAGCAAATTGTCGCCAAAAAAAAATGAGTTCTGAAAAGTGTTATTGAGCCTATGCAGATGATGAATATGTTTATCTGAGCTTTTCAGGAAAAAATAATTTTGAAATTTCCAATCACTGTCATTGCTAATTCTACATGGATAAAGATCATTATGCACTAAATTGCACCCACATAATGGCACTTTAACATTAGGTTCCCAGAAATGAAATAGATAAACACTCAGTGTAAGGTGTCAATAATCAATGTTTTTTAATTGAAATATTGTGGGTTTCTTATTTCAGGCCATATCCGATTCTGTGGATGAAGGAACCCAGACCACTTGGAAGTATCCTCGTAACGCCAACTGTCAGACTTACCCAAGAGAATTCACAGAAGATGAGCAGGAGGCCTATTGTAACTCGGAAGGATTTTCCACATTTGTTTCAAATGTTGCAAATAGGTAAATAGACTGTTGAACCAGCTAAGTAAAAAACAAACTTATTGAGACTTTAAAGTGAGAGTCAAGGCACTATATTTTACCATGTATGATATGTGTTATTCCCTTATAATTGTTTGTAATTCAATGGGGTTTTTAACCATTTTTTGGTTATTCAATTTTTTTAATGAATGTCTTCAGTTGAGATATCCTGTAACAGTAACACCCTTGAATTCAAGAGAGAGAGATTCCTTTGTCCAAAGATTGATAAGATGGCAAAAACAAATGATACTAATATGCTTCTCAGGATGCAGGGTTAATATATCTCTCTGATTCATTTGAAACCATTGAATGGTATTGAAATTAATGTATTATTTTGTCATTTTTAACCAATCTCTTTGGTTTTTTTCTCTTAGTTTCCATCAGGCCCTGGAGCAAAATGAAATTATGAATGTTTTTCATATTGACTGGATTCACCTTGGTGATGGAGATGACAACTTTGGTAGCAAAGCTGACAACCACCTTAAAGTGAGTCTTGAATGTTTATTGTATTTTCTATGTTTTGACTTCTCACATGGTTTTGATGTTTTCAACATCAAAAATGAATGCCTTAATTATTCATCGGTTGAAAAAATTATTCTGTTGAGAAAAGGAGAGATTATGATTAACAACTTTTTAATTTTTGTTGTTTTGGACAATTTTATTTTTCTAAATTTGTTTTGTCATGAAATTTTGAAAGTGGATTCTAGCAAACATAATAACACTTGCAAAGACTTATTTCAACATCAAATTTGTTCAATATTCAAATTTCTAAAAGTCACATAGATAGGTAATTATCTCACCATCTTTTGACATACTCACTTTAAAAAAACCCCAAACAATTTGATCATTTTCTCAGGAATACCAGTCTTTCACAGACCTTCAGTTTAGTAAGGACAAAGTGATCCAATGGATTCAGTGGCACCCGACAATCAAAGGGGTTGTTGCCACAGCTGTCGCAGAAAAACTTGCATTTGACGAGAGAATAGACCAAGCAGCCAAGGTCATCATGACACCATCTTTAATTTTGATTTGGAGTTTTGCTGATCCCATTCATCCTCAGGTTGGTAGCATTGATAGTTTTTGCAATAGAAGCCATGACTATTTATCTCATCCTTCTTATTGTCACATTAGTAAACAATTGCAAATGAAACAGTGTGTGACTGTCCAGCATTAAGAAAAGTAAGAGAGAAAAAAAACTTTTATTAAAGGCATCCTGAACCAACACAAAATATTTTCTGTGCACTTTGAGTTGTTTCGAATATGGAAAATAGTGTAGTTGAAATGTTATATGGTATTATTATTTTTTTTAATTTGTCTTTCCACCTCACATTCTCCTTAGTATTTACAACCGAGTAGTAAATACCTGATATCAGAAGATAGAAATTAATGAACATGGTGCTGGCACTGATGTTAAACACTTGAAAGTAGGAAAGTAATACAATACCAGAAAAGAAGCAGATAATGAAGAATGGAAAAGAAAGGGTCATCAGAAGATATCAAACATGTGCCTGCGTTGACATCTCCATCACATTAGGTGCCATATCATTGGTCCTGGTGAATTATTGCCGTGGCACTGCATTATTTTATTTTGATCTTATAACTTGTAACATATAATGAGGAGACCCTAACAACATCATGATATCTAACTGTATTTCATTTTAATACCAATTCTTATCAGTCATGATTTTATTAATCAATTTAGATACGGTACCATTTATTTGTTCACACAATAAACAACGCATATGAGCCATTCATGCTTTAATAACAGACAGTGGTCACATTGATCTTCTATTCATAACAGTTAATATTTGTGATGACGATGGGAGTTACTTAAAGCAATGCTATGTTCATGGTGCCCTTCAAAGTTTAGAATACAGTGGAATGACCACCTGCTTCACCTTCTTGTCTTCAATTTATGATCCATGTATATTTTCTTGCTCTGCTCAGTGGTATTTGAATGTCAGGCCTTCATACAAGCATACCCTACTCAAACACTCCTCAGAGCTACAAACAAGCTATGACTGCAAAACAAATCAAAGCATTTAATTTTGATCATTGTAAATACCTACCATCTCGCTTAAGTTTCAAATTTTTTAAAGGGTCATTGTTAACGGTGACTGAGAGTGTTGTGGTGGGTCTCCCCTTGTATTTAGATATTGTGGTGATTTCCAAATATAATGACATTGTCCTATTTATTGTCCTTTCAGCTTATCTTGGAAGCCCCAGATGATGTGATGAGTTTTGCCTTCAACCCGACTGATCCCAACATTGTGGTTGGAGGATGTTACAATGGCCAGATTGTCTTGTGGGATATTTCAAGTCATGCAGACAGGCTAAAACAGCAACGTGGCAGCAACAGGAACAAGAAAAGAACTGTTTTGGTAAGTAATTTTTTGAAAATTTCATTGAAGTTTTACCCAAGAGAGTTAAATCTCTTATCATTTCATTAAAGATCACATGTTTCATATTAAAGGAATTCAGTTTTACAATATTCTATCTCGGTTGTATTATTTCCAACAAGCATGTATTTGAAATTTATTATAAAGAAGCTATAATCACACCATTGAAAGTCTTCTCCATGTCTCTTTTATTCCTTAATAATTTCTTTTTCAGCCCGGTTTTGAAGACCCCAATGCCTTAAAGACACCTATTGTACGTTACTGTGCTGTGTCCAGTATTGACAACAGTCACAAGGCTCCTGTCACTGACATCCAGTGGCTTCCAGACCACATGCATGTAAGTACCATCTTTGGCTCTTTGATATCATTACTACACACCACATACTCCTCTGTAACTGAGGTCTAAAAGCTGATGTCTTTCTGACTGGAAGGAAATGATACGCTGCTTATTATGGCATTCAAAGTTTTTGATACAGGGGGTTGATCTGATAATGTGGTGCTAAATTCCTGATTAGCAATAAACAGTTTTCATAGTCATAAATGGTTGTAATAGTTATATTTCAAGCAAGCATGTATGTTTTCTGTGTTTACTCCTGCGTGTTGGTCAGGGTGTCTATTTACTGTTTTGAATCCTTTAGTGGGAGGGGTCTGGGTTTTTATTCCATGTGCTTTGTGTTCTATTTAGGCCTGATCATTGTTGGTACCACTGTACTGTTCAAATAAGGACGATAAATCAAACAAAACAGACATTTCAGGCAACATTTTCACTGTTTTTCATACATCTTCATGAACTTCATATAATCTGTGATTGGTCACTTAGTTCACCATTTGAAAAACATAACTTTTATTGCAGGTAAACAAGATGGGTGTGCCTCAGGAAAACTCTTCCCTTCATTGCACCCAGCTTATTAGCTGTGCTACAGATTAGTAAGTTTGAAGACTAAGCTAAGTACAGTGCAACTTCTGGATAACGACACCCCTGAATAACGACAACCCCTGGATAGCGACATTGACCTCTGCTATAAATTATTAGTAATAAAAACCCCAAAATAGCGGCATACATTTTAGTAAAACCCCTGTTTACCGACATCGATATGGCGATAATCGGCAGTTGGCACTGACATTTGATGCAAAAAATCTAGCGAAATAGGCAACCTCGTTTCCGACCAGCATTACCTCGTACTCTTAACCAATAAAAACGCATAAACTACGGATAAACTACAGAGGGAAAATGGCGAGCACAAGATCAAATCAATGACAATACACATCGGAGTGACAGTGTAACTATTAAACCCTTTGTCAACAGGAAAAATGCACATTCTAACGTAGTTGGGACGTGTCTTATCACAGGCACTGGTCTGCGCATTGCATCGTTATATTCACGGGTCTCTCCACGCCCCCTTTTTCCGCCATCTTGAAAACCTCGGAATAATGACACCCCTGGATAACGACATAATTTTCCGGTCCTGGGCGATGTCGTTATCCGGAAGTTCCACTGTATTTACATTTATTGTTTATCAAGTTTCCTATTTTCAATGGTGCTATTTTGATATCCACACTAAATTGGTTATCAAAATTGTTTCTCAACTTTTACAATGAACAAACTGAATTTCCTTGCAGCTGATGTTGAAAATTTACCAATCATACTTTTTTTTTTTAAATCTTCAGCTGCGTTAATTTCTGGGACACTAAACCACCCAAGTTCCATGAAGACAAAGGACACAAACAGCCAATGGGAGTGCCAGACACCTTCAAATATTTGGATCTGACTTGGAAGCCCCATTTACGGGTAATTCAATTGAGCTTTGTGTTAAAAAGATAAAAGATTAAGATGGTTCAATAGTCTGTATCCCCTACAGGCTCACAGACTTTACATCATTTATCCCCCAGCAGGCCGTGTCATTCAATATCCTTCTCAACTCCATTACGGAGCATACTGTAGAGCAGCCTGTTTTGCTCGTCATATTGACAAGATCTTTCTCTGCCTGTAGCTGCGTACACATTCACACCTGAGTCAAGTGAGGAAAAATATATAAAGAGTCTTTCCCAAAGACTCAACATTGTTTGCTTCAGCCAGTATTCAAACTCGGGACCTCTCGATATCGAGACAAGTGACCTAACCACTTGGCAAGAAAAGGTTTTGATTACAACCTTTTATATAGAATGTCTGGATTATTATTTTGATGAGTTTGTAAATATATGGTTTGGTTTTTAAACAAGAATGTGTGTTTATTTCATCATAGACCTCCATGCACATATTAATTGAATAACCCCTTTGTCAATTGTAGGTGACGTTATCTAAATCTGAACCTGGTGGGGACCATGCACCAACACGATTTTCAATCCAAGAAAGACAGGGAGACAGATCAGCTTGTAAGCTGCTTTCATACCACGTTAAATTATGACTGTAGAAAACGATACAACTACACAATTTATCAACTTTCAGCTTTAGTGAAATTATAACTGACCTATGAATGCATAATATATTTTATAATTCTTAAATCTATACTTATTTGGAGCTACCAGTAGAGTGATTGTGTGTGTGTGTGTGTGTATGCATGTGTGGAGTAACAGGGGGGGGGGGGGGGGGAGGAGGATTGAGTGAAAGGGTAAATGAATGATAAAGTAGTTAGAATGAAAATTAGTAATGAATAGAGGCATGCAGAGAGAGTGCATGTTTAAACATCACATTCTACGGCCAATGGTTGATTTGAGTATTTCAGGCTCTCTATACCTCTTGCAGGTTATGATAGGAGAATAGGTAAAGATGAACATTTGAACAGTAATTTGTAATAGAGTAAGATCCTGTTACCAGATGGCTGAAGTATCGCTAGAGTAACATCGTTACTAGCACAGGATAAATTTTGGATACATTAGACTTGATAGTATTACTCTTTTTTACTTTTAGACTTATTTATTCTGTTTTATCTAACTCCCGTGTATCATTTAACGTTATCTGTTGTCTCCCTATAATTTTTTCTAGTGAATTCTGGGACGGAAAACAGAGAGTCAGATCCAACTGCAACTATGCAGGGAGGTTTCCACTCTAACAAACCAAGTTCTGGCAAGGAGAGAACTCTTCAAGAAGTGAAGACTTATATCTATGTTGGGACAGAGGTGAGACCTGCATGAATTGTCTATCACTACTTGTTTATAGGTTTGAATGAGAGCTGTGCTTATCCACCTTTCGAATAGCATTTTTGATCTAATGGTTAATGACTATCACTCCCCATTCCTTTATGTTTCCAATTTCTTTGTTGGTTTCATGACATTTACAAATCATATCTATTCCTTCTGATTATTTGTTTAATTTTAAATGCGTAGTTTCATTCAATTTTTCTTTCATACACGGCTTTCACTAATGTTTGACAATATGTTGACAGAAGTGATAAATGATTATGATAAATGTGAAAGGATTTCATACTCAAATTGATACCTTATCCTGCTATTTGATTACATATACCTGACACCAAAAGGTTTTTGATCAAAAAGAAAGATTAAATGTTTGTTCTTCAAAACAAGTTCTATTTTATTTCATATGAAAGGATGGAGAAGTTGTCTATGTCGACTGGATGCCCCAGAAAGATCAGGATTCAGGAAAAATCCAAAGTAAGTTAGCAAATTATCTTTTTATAATCGTTATCCAGAAGTGTGTTTTTGTGTCTCATTTCTCTATTTGTGCATATGTCAAATAATTGTTAATACCGAATAGCATTAATCCAACATAATTCAACCTGGCCTACTAATTATTTAGGAATAATTATTATCAAACGTGTTTTGTTTTAATGAGATTGACTTATTTTCAATTTTATCATTATTTGGGAACAATGATCATGAAAGTTTGAGATTGCTGAGGTCAACATAATGAAATTTTTCTCATATTCTCAAGATTGAGATAAATTTATGTGCAGCTGCCAAAGCACAACGAGGAGTAACGTCTTTAAAAAAATAATTAAACTGTTGTTTTCTAAATTTGTAGCCCCCAAACCGGCTCACTACCAGACTTTGCACGATGGTCCTGTAGTCTCGATGCAGAGGTCTCCTTTCTTCAAAGACATTTTACTCAGTGTTGGAGGATGGACTCTTGCCTTGTGGAAGGAAGGAATCAGTGTAAGTATTAAAACCATGTCCTGCCTTGCATTATGACAGTATTTTGACCACAAACCTGTGTTGATACTTCTATCTGTCTTGTAGTAAATAATGTTGTTCATTGAGGTCCAAAAGGCAGTAGCACTACTATCCTATGGAGGAACAATGTGTCTTACTCTGTGCACTTAACTTATACAGGCCTATATATAATTGGTTATTATTATGTAAAGATACAACCGGTACAAAGTGAACATGAAAGGCACCAAAGGTCTGCTAGATGGAATACAAGCATCTAAAATCTTATAACTTACAACCCACTTACTCAGTGACATTCTCTTCTACCTCTACCCCTCTCCCAAAGCACAAGACTGCAGAGAAAAGATATTAAAACCCTATAAAAAAAGTTGTGGCCATTTTACAAAAGCAGATTGGATACATACGTCTCATTCTTTTTTAAAACAGAGTGGTCCCATTATGTGCTCAGCTTCATCAACAGTCCGTATGTCTTGTGGCTGTTGGTCTCCCACAAGGCCTGGCGTCTTCTTCATTGCAAAAATTGATGGTAAGTCTTGCAAGTTGTAAATAGTAATAGTTATGAACAACAGTGGAAATCGCTTTGATTTTAAAAACCTAAAGGCGTTCTTTGTTTGTAAATAAGTCGGTGAAATGCCAATGAAATAGGAATTTAGCTATCTAAAGGGCATCAAAGTTAAATGTAATGTTTCATCAATTTTGGCACTTCCGGAACAGTAAAGTTAAATTTTGGGGGGAAATAATTAGGATAACTTGTGTTTAAATACTTTGCCTGAAACAAGCAAGTATGGAAATTGCATTTAAAATACCTGGATTTACTATCATCAGAAAGTTTACTTCCAAAGTGTCTTACAGAACCGTACCGACCACATTATCAGACCCTTTGGAGTGGTAATTAAACGACCAATAATATTTTACTTGATTTTTACCTGAGGTGATGAAAGGCGTTTGAAAGACCATTTTTGCTTTATCAAACTAAATCATCAAATCGCTTTCACCATTCTTAAAGTATGCAGTATAGTTGATATTTTACAATGTTCATTTGTCAGATTTTGAGAGTCTGTTAACGTCTATATAATAATGTTTCTTTTTTTTTTCAACCAATCAGGAAGCATTGATGTGTGGGATCTATTGGACAAGACCCATGAACCAACGCTAAGCCAGAGCGTTTCTCCCACAGCCGTCAGTCAGCTTTATCCATACCAAGTCACACGTAAGTTTATATATTGGATCATTGCATACTACATAGAGATACTAATTTTTATAAATTACAAAATGTTTGAGAAATTTAGTTTTTGAAAGTGTGGCCCGTAATTCTTCTTCATTTTTTACTGCCTTAGATAAGTTATACTTTTTTATGTTTTAGTTTTTACTGTCATCATCATCATCATCATCATCATCATCATCATCATGATCATCATCATCATCATCATCATCATCATCATCATCATC
>JARDUL010079220.1:0-11677 GCA_030265205.1 Dirona pellucida | reverse complement strand
CCCCCCCCGGTCTCTCTGTCTCCCTTTCTCTCTCTCTCTGTCTGTCTTTCTCTCTCTCCCCCCCCCCCCTCCTACACAATGTCCTGTTCTATTAAGCTATATACATAGTAGTAGTAGTAGTAAAGGTACCCGCCCTTACCATAATTTAGTTATGAAAACATCCTTGTGGCGGCATCATCCAAAATAATGTACGTGGCCAATAACCTCCTTACTTAATGTTGTTACCAATTATCATCGCGAATAACCCGGGGAGGGAATTGCGCAATAAATAGACCCAGTTAGCATGACGTCTGTATCTTTATCAGATACTTACGTAATTTACATAGCCATAGCTAATACTTAATACTAATTAACATCCTTTATTTAATTTCGGAAATAAGTCCTTATTCGTGATAGCTAGCGTAAATTGTAAATGTCAGCTCGCCAAAATGGGAGAACAAAAATAGATTCCTTTCAGAGATGGAACGTAATCGTGTTGGGTGGTGGATAACTAATAAACACTAACAACACTAACACATTTAATTCGCCTGAATGGCTGACTCTACGGATGATGTGGCGATGATTATCTTGCATTGAATCTGAAAGTGAGACGCCAGTTACAAGTTACATATAATGCAGATAAAATATTGGGTGGGTTAAAGATAAAATGGGTTCAGAATTCGTACCCCACAAAGGTGCCGTACAGGCTCAGGCTCGGACTTTACATAATTGATTTATCTCACAGCAGGCCGTAGCATTCAACGCCCTCAACTTCTCTCCGGTGAGCATACAATAGAGCAGCATGTAAGGTGCATCATACTATCATACTGACAGTGTCCGGTGGCGCAGTGGTTAAGTCACTCGTCTTTGGTTCGAGAGGTTGCGGGTTCGAATAACGGTGGAAGCACTGGATTTTTTTTCTCAAGACCTTGATCCCACTTTGCGGCGCTGCACAGCGGCCGACGCCTGGGTTATTTCGTTCTACCCTCGGAATAGTCCCTAAAGACAAATTCCCCCAGGGGATGAATAAAGGGAATATATATATATATATATATTCATCTTAGTATTTATATACTTATTTATTTCATTTACCTTATTTATTTATCATTTATAATTCATCTTTCTCTGCCTGTAGACGAGTACTAATTCAGGCTTGAGTCAAGTGAGGAAAAAACGTGTAAAGAGTCTTTCCAAAGGTCTCAACGTCGTGATTGGCATTGCCAGGATTCGAACCCAGGATCTTATGATCTCAAGCTCAGCAGCCAAAACACTTGGCCATCACTGCCACGGGGTTGGATCCCAAATGATAATCTCCACTTTTGCATTGCCCTACATGATTCTATCAAATTTTTTTTATCTGCTCGACAGTCCATTTAAAAATAGTAAAATAACAAATCGTGTTAACAGCCCAAAAAAAAAAAAGAAGAGCTGACTGGGATAGGATACAAACCCATGACCTTCGCCATGAGAGTTTGTCATCTTAATCTTAACCACTCCGCTCCAACATCACGTCTCCTATTATTACTGACGGTACTGGCTCTCTTTCCCACCAGGGCAAAATGTTGATGATCTAAAACAATCAGTCTGAAAATTTACAGTTCTAGGCACAGAAACTAAACACACAATCGTTTTAACTTAAAACACTAAATTCAAAGCAATATTGGAAAAGCTATCCCTTTAATTTTCATTGATTCCTTTTGAAGCATATCATTGAATAAACATAACTTACTTTCATTCTTTCTTAAACATATAGTCTCTCCCCAATCTCCCCCTTCATATAAGGGGCAGAACACTCATCCACTAGGCCATTGCATCTTCCGAAATTCATAACATATTATTTCAAAATGATCAAAATCCAGTTTGCCATATTATCTACATAAATGTATGAATATATCATACAGTGCAATATTTGTACAAAATCATAATAAACAAGCACCAAGTGTATAATGACAATAACATAAAAGACCATGAAAAATCATTGCTTGTATGGGTCAGCTCAATTTCAATACATAGAATGACAACTGACAAATGTATAACAGTAAAAACAATGATGGTTATGATGATGGTGGTGATGACGATGATGATGATGATGATGATGATGATGTGGGTGATGACAACAGTAATAATATAGCATGCGATAATATAAATAAAGCATTAGAGAATGCATTGCATTTTATGATAAATGATCAGTTTCCATCCATAGCTCAAAAACTTAACAGAAACCATTGCTTGTGTAGCAATCTTGTAAGCATTCCCAGGGCATGGTAAACGTTGAGGAAATGAATTGGTGGTGTTGTAGAGTAGGGCAAAAGCCTACTTCTAGCATCTAATGCTGGGCGTCAAATGTCATGGGTATACATAATATTAATAATAATCGGACGTCAGTAGTTGTGATGTGCTCATTAAAACATAAATCACTTGATCATTGATCATAGGCCTGTTATACTGATGATAAGGGTGTGAGTAAGGGTGTAGTGTGAGCCTGTACTTTTATGGGGATAAAGGCGATAAAGCTATTTTTATCTTTATAATATAAACAGAAAAGAATTGACGTGTGATGAACAAAACGAGTGCCAAATCTCTATCAGGGAGACTTGAGGCAACAGAACTTATAGACACACAGAGACATTTACAAACATATATTAAAACCAACTAGAATGTAAGTAAGTTTAGAATGACAGACAAGTACACGGGTGTAAATGATAACCTTAAATAATAACTGAAAAGTGTACAAAAGGGCAATATAAATCATAAGTCCTGACTGGCTTTTTCAAAAATCGTATTTCTGTGTGTTAACTGAAGAAGGGAAAACCTGAAATGTTGTCATTGTTACTTTTAGATTTTCATTTGAGGCATTATCGGTTTGTTTGTTTGTTGCATCCCATTAGAGAGATTGTCGTACCGGCAAACAAGAATTTACGTTTACTTTTAGAATGATTCGCAATCTGGGAAGTATAATAAATGCCACGCGTGTGTTTTCACAGGTCTGAGCGTGTATGAATAACTCGTAGTCAGACATTTTCAATTGGAGTGCATCAGACTGTTTATATTGTGCAGAATCGTTGCAGCATCTGTTAAAACATGTCTCTTCTAAATCCATATATTATATATACTAACTTGATACTGTTTCAAATCATTGAAAAAAAAATTTATGAGCTTAAGAACATATATCAATTTAAGATTTTTAAATCAACTTTCAGAATACTGAAAAAACCCAGAAATCAGATAAAACGTGAAAGACTTACATCCCTGCAAGTAGCAATGTCAAAATGCAATTACTACAGCCATGGAGTAAGTAGAGTGCCAGATACCTGACCTTTTTAAACTATATTTTCGACTGGGGAATTTCAGACTGTTTCACTTTCCACCAATACAGTCCACTTCGATTAAGTTTAAATCATTTTTGCCTATCAATAGTTTTACCCTCGTTATAAAATATTTAATTTCAAGTTGGGCCAACAAAGGCAGTATTTTTTCTTAAAACTTCTTTCAAGTAGATGAACACATACTGCAACCCAATTTTTATGCTGCATTCAAGAACTGGGAATAAAATCTGAAACTTATTTAACTCTTTTGCTTCTTCTGTAGAGTTTGTAGCTTGATGTCACTTGACAACCGCTTGCAACTAGCTGTTAATATGTTTTACATACAGATAATCTCTCATCTCAATTAATAGATATTCTTTATTCAGTTTAAACAAAAACATTTTCGAATAACAAAATTGAAATGTAAAGCACATGAAAACTCTTTCACTAGAGAGATCCAAATCGCAAATATTGACAAACTTTTTCCTTTCTAATCATGAATTATCTTATCAAATCTTTAACTTGCTTCCAAAAGTAGAACAGCTCTTGGCCAGATTTTGAGGGCGTCCCATTGAACATCCGACTGTAGGCGTTGTCTTGACTGTGCTATCCCCTCCACGAGGACGCCCCATCGAACAGCCAACCGTAGGCGTTGTCTTGACACAAATATCACCTCCTCGTCTCTGGCCAGATGGTGTACCCTTTAGTGGGGAAAAAAGGACAAATAGAGATACAGATGCAGATTCAACTCATCAGTGTGGGGGGAGACATAACAAGACAAGGTAGATCAAAATGAAAAATAAACAGAAAAAGCAAGGATGTGTCTGGAATTGTGACCAACGAAAATGGAGCATTTCCGGTACATGAGTAAAGTCAAATGAGTCAATAATTAAAGAGCCTTATGGCCGATATGATCATGTTTTTATTCCTGTTTACGTGCTTGTCACCCCTTGAATTGAATTCTGGCCGTCCATCACAGATTTTACTTCCCCAGCTGTGAGCAGGTATCCACTTCTACTTCTTGAGTCAATCAAAATAAGAGTTCTCAAATATCCTGATGAGTCTCATCACCTTTCCAGCGACTCCTCCATCCTCAACCCCTTTGCTGGCAGCTCATGACAATCTGGAGGCATGGTCGCCTAATGATTAGGACAGCGGACTAACATGGCGAAGGTCGTGGGTTCGAATCCTATCCCAGTCACTTTGTTGTTTTTCTTGGGAAAGAAACTTTACTCCCAATTGCTTCACTCGACCCAGGTGTAAAAATGGGTACCAGCTTACAGTTGGGGAAGTAATCCTCTATAGACCAGCGTCCTATCCAGAAGGGTGACGTATTGTCACTTTGGTCGCTCCTCGCTACGGAAACCGGGATAAGCTCTATGGGTCTCCAGGCTCGAAAGGACTTTTTTTTCTCTCATAACAACCTCTGATATATCATGTTATGAGTTTCTAATCACCAATGACTGAAAGCATCCTACTACTCACCTTTCCGTCTTCCATCCGTTTGCTGGCAGCTCCCAATTCAGTAGACCGAACCCTCTGACCAAACGCTAGAGTACAAGCAGTCTCGCTTGCATCCTTTTCTTCCGGTGAGACTTGAAGAATCATCAGTGTTTTGCTGTCCCCACCTGGTCAGGAAAACAAGACTGACTTAAGAAATGCACATCACTTCACATCATCTGAAACTCAATTCAATATTCTTCCTCTTCAGCATACAAAAAACCTCAAACGCATCCATGTGTCTAACCTAAAAAAGATTCAAAGCTAGAAAAAGGATCAATACTGCATTCTGCAAAAGCAAGTCCACATCTTTGCGATTTGCAACTGCAGTTCTGCAAATTGAATAATTTAAAGGTGTTAGGTTAATTCACCTTTGTGAGGTCATTTTAGATGCAAGGAAGGACTTTCAATTTATATCTCCATCTAAATGTGAAATTCAAATACGTACTAAGACCTCCAAGGGCAAGTCCTAGATTACTTTGAAAAATCTTAAACAAAACAATCCTCCTGCCAAAACAATAAACTGTGGTCATCCTTAATTTTTTTCTTTGTCTTTTCTTTGAATATCTTATGTAATAAGTATTTAAGTTTGATATAGAATTTTTTAAATAATTAAACACAAAACTTACCTAACGATTCTTGAAGCAAATATGTAAGTTTGGAGTTCCTGTATGGAATATGACTATGCTTGTTTTTCAAGGCATTGATCACATCTCCTAGACTAGACAATGATCTTAAACAAGGGATGGAAAACAAATAGAAAATACATTACACTTGCATGAAGTTGCATTTTAAAAATCACCCGAAATCCAATTTAAAAAAAGAGAGAAAAACATATGTATATACATTCCAAAATCAAAATACAGAAACCAACAGTATATAGAGTATACTCACCTATAGCTTCAACAGGACATCCCACCCCCAAAAAAACAACAAAAACAAGCCACACCCCCTTATTCTTATTCAATCTATAGAGTTGCTGATTATTGACAGATTCTTATGACATAATTGAGGACTACTTTGACACCTAATTACAAAGTTTTGAAATTGTTGAGTAAAATTAAACCATGGTCTCTTTTGCGATATCCAAAACTCTACCAACATAACAACAGCTTATACTGATGTACATATTCTAACCATCACAAATAGTAATAGTAAGAGATTAAATCAACAACCAATGACATTATTACAACTTGAAATATCTTAAAATCTATAATAATTAAAGCTACAATCATTTTCTTGTAATGTTTTGTAGAGGAGGTAATGTTTGTGCTTTACACTGATCTGCGTTGTCACATATGGAGTTGAAAGTCAACCTTACTTGTTTATGTTTTGTGCTTCCTTTAACCGTGACCCTTCAGCCATGGACTTGCTCAGTCTCTCAGACCCAGCCAAATCCACCAAATTCAGACGTCCTGTCAAAATGTCACAGGATAATAAATAAAAGGATCTCTTAAAGATAAACAAATCTGAATATTAAGTACTGCAAGTCCTTCAAAACCTTCTAGAGGGTAGGTATGACTAAAGACAAAGATTCAGTTGCATGAAACAGACAAGTGTAAATTATTCAATCTCTGAAAAGGACTTTGAACTGTGTCACAGTTTACATCTCCTGCTGTGACCTCGGACCCATTTTGAAAAATGTGCAATTTGAATCAGGCATCATCTTTCCCATATGAATAATAGCGTAGAAATATTTGATTGGAATAACTTGTTTCTGATTTAATGAAAGCCAATTTATTTCAAACAACCAAAGTACATTAGACTTTGCCTGCCATGCAGCATATATCAGAAAACAAAAGGTACAGTATACCACTAGTTTACAGTGAAAAGTATGACGGTTGGGAGCTTTTCAATGCAATCTGTGAGTTTACAAATGGGTTATAATATAAGGCGTCAGTTAAAAATAGATAAGATAAGATAAGATAAACTTTATTCATCCAAATAAGGAAATTACATTGTGTAGACCAACAGCTCTATATACAAACGAATATGATACACACACACACTCACACTCGCACATACGCATAAACATGTATGACACACACTCTCTCTCGCACATATGCATACACATATTAAATGGCACGCACAGGCATGCAAAGTCCAAAATCCCTCCTGAATTTTCGTTCACAAAGTCAAGTCATGACTATAGTATAGGTAAGTAAAAGAATTTGTCATACCCAGACTACAAAGCAAGCACATTGCTGATGCAAGATATAATATGGTGAGCTTTTTGTTTTATCACGCTAGCTATGTGTACAAATGTACACTTGCTCAAGGATATAATATTGTTTTTGAATGAATGCTGATTATTCACCAAGTCCAATATTTCATAGCACTCCTTACCAAAACTTTTACTGCCCGTCAATGTGTTCACCCCTGTGACAGTGACATACAGAAGGCAATGGGAGCGAGAAGAATGTTCATTCATGTTGGTAGCCTCTGTTGCCCTGTTACGTCGTCCCAAACCAAAAATCTGAAATGTGAAATGAATATCCATAACGTGACAGGATAAGCTGAAAACAAAACCATATCAATCCTACACTGACAAAAAGAAGACAAAACCTCCATGTAAAAAAAGGTTTCATAAAATAAAATTTGAGAAGATCCTGCATGTCAAAGACATAAATACTAGTCAAATAATCCTACAGAACCAATCATATATTATATGCATAAACAAAGTGTGCAATGAATTGAAATTTGTTTTGCCGACAGACAGATAGAGCATAAAATATGTTTTAGTAATGATCGTCACGTTGCATTATCTCCCATTGGAAAAGTGACTTCATAAAATTTGGCAGCCAAACGATACTAATACTACCAAGTTTCATGTATTGGTCGCTACCTTGAGCAACCCTGCTACCCACCTGATTAATTTCTTGTAGAGAGGTGACGGGAACATGGACAAGTCCTGGTACGTACAAACCTCCCTCTGGTTTCATTTTTACCTCCAGCTTCATCGATGGGTCAGAGTTCAGAAGGTCCCTGCAGGAAATGGGTGGAAAGCAGCATAACATTTCTCATCAATTCCAAGAATCCCACATGCTAAGTACAAATACATCCTAATCATCATCATCATCCATTTTCTTCTTGTTGGGTTCTGTAGGGATGGAATCACATCTTGGACACAAACAAGATCGGATACTAAGGAGATCGGGCAGGGTAATCCTTTTTTTTCTCTCTAAAACTGGTAAATCAATATTTCTCAATGTCAATTTGACATTGTCAGTCTGAATGCACCAACTTGTATATTAGTATGAATGTGATAATTTGGTTTTAAACTATGCTCTTATTGTCACTATAATGTGCTATCGGGCCTCAGTGAAAGGTGCTATAAATAAAAATTAAATCTATCATCGTTATACACAATGTTTTCATTTTTACTTCCCACCTGACAGTTTCATTGTAGACTTCAAGAACACTTGCTTCAATAGAGTAAGTCCAACTAGAACCACTTGCCTCCTCAAACAGAAGCATCAAGGCCCTCTGGTTGATGCCTGGGTCATTTGAAGGCCCCTAGATATGACAATGGTGACAAAAGAGAAAGAGTTTGACATAAAAAATATAACTATAACAACCTGCTTTGCAATTGGTTTGCACACAAAAACCCATTAAAATTTCAATCTGGACATATTTTAGTAAGTAGTGGTGTAAATGGCAAACGAAAAATAAATCTGAAAACATCAGCAAGACCAAAGATAGACTAGTGAGTCTGACGTCATAGCTTGACACGAATTATCAATATATATAATATATCAAAAATTATAAAATCAGACAAAGCAAAAATTATGAAATCAGAGAAAATGTGAAAGGTTAACCCCCTTGAGTAAAAACATATCAAAGTCATGTAACTTTGCTATGACATATATAAAGATCCTTTACATCACAATATGTTTGAACCAGAATTAAATTCCCTCCATCACTTTTATAATAAAGGCTGTCATAAAATGATAACCATCTCTTAATCAAAAAGTAAACAGAATTTATCATCATTAGAATTCAATAACATATTTCAATCAATTTTCTTTATCAATATTACCATTCAATTGATTTAAAAAAAGACATTTACTAAAAAAGGTTGTTAAAATAATTGTTACCTCCATTGTGTATGTTTTCCCTGATCCTGTTTGTCCATAGGCAAAAATACAAACATTGAAACCGTCTAAAACAGATGTGACTAGAGAACGGACTTCATCAAATACCTAGAAGTAGAAGTCAAAAAGAAATGAAATATCAGATCTATCTTGAGTCACAGCTTGGTCTTCAAACAGAAAAAGAAAATGTACAGTTCTAAAAACCTTGGAAGAATATATTTATATTCAGCACTAAAGAATCCAATTCAATCAAACAGAGTATATGATAAAATCTAAAAAAGATGATAAACACTATTAATTACCTGGAATTGTGTGGCATTTTCCAAGAAAACTTTGTCAAAATCAAAATCCTGACAACGTCCCTTATTGTTGACCTTAATGGCACAATCATCAAACGAATCCACAGAGATGCACGGTTCCAAAGTGTCTTCTAACATCTCACCATGAGGGCGGATACGACACAAGACTCTAATATTACCTGTGAAGGGAGATAGATCAATTGTAAAGAGTTGCAATAATATCGAAATATAAAAACAACAAAAATACAACTCTCATCAGCCCTTACAATAATTACAATGCTCCCATCAAATTAACCTGTCATTCTTTAAAGTAATGTCAAACAGACTAGGTTAGGCACAAAAACTTTTAGCAATTGTTTACAATACAGATAATACCTGCTTTGTAAAAGTCTCCAAATTTTTATATATACTGACCCGCAGACACAAGTATAAATATATTATACTATACATCGATTTTGATGATATTGAATAGTGTATTTAATACCAATGAGACATACTTTGTGTATTAATATTATGTACAATGTAGCATACTGTTTTTAATCATGCATGATACATTAGACAGGCATGTAAAAAGTATGAAAGTGATGTTATGATTGCTTAAACGCACTTTGATGGATTTTGATTTGTACACTTTAACTATAAAAACAAATTTATTACAATCACTTTATCTAAAGGCTTAGGTAGGTCATCAACCGTGAGCTGATCACCTGCTAGTTTTAAATCATTGATCCAAAGTTTCTCGCTCTAAGTGGTGGTCAGGCATATGCATATGGTGATTCCATGTGGGCACCTCGTTCAAACACATCTTTGTATCGTGTGTTTATAAACTATGAAACAGACATCAAGTGTTCAGACTATAGTTTCAAATATATAGCATTTGTTTTCAGTCAGCTGTTCCCTCACCAATGTTAAGTTTCGCAAGCATCATATAGAATTAAATTATTAAATTATTAATTAAGACGCAAGCTACTTTTAATTCGCATCATAATATGATATTATCATTGATTAAAAACTTAACAACTTCAAAATAAAAGCAATAGTAATTTACTGACCTCGCAACTCTACCACCTCATTGTGGTATTTCTTTCGCAGTTCAATCTCGCGCCTATACTTTGGCAATAATTCATTATATTTCTCATCAGTTTCCTGGATGGCATTTTGGATCTGGAACATCATGAAAATAGAAACATAAAAACATGAGGATCGGACAAAATTCAATTTTACTCAAGTTCATATTCAAGCCATTCAGAGAATCAAATCATGGCACAATTAATAATGACAAACTATTTAAGTTTTTCAACCTTTAAAAATCAAGGAGTTAATTTGAGAAACACTGGTTTCAACGAGAATTTAAAAAAAAATCTAAATGGAGACAATCATGATATAAAAAATGTGTGGCTAAAATTATCTAAAAATATAGATAAAATAATGTAAAATTCCCATACCCACTGCTGAGCGTCCAGTAATCAAGAGACTTGCCTTTTAAAAGGCACACTGTGGTATTTTTCCATTGCATTCTACAGTCTTTACTACAGGTAGGTATGAATTGATCAAGCTACCTATACTATCTAGCAGCTGGGTGGACAATGAAAAGTTTATTGTCCAGACCCACACTGGGAATCAAACGCCATCGACTATTGACTATGCTGCATTACCTCCAAACTAAAAATAATCCAGGTTAAAATCTTATCTTTTTCAGACAATTTTTCATTGCGTTAATGGTTTGCTTTCAACTGTTATATTGAGCGAATGACTCATAATACTCATAACCTCATTCATCAGTTAACCTGTTGTGTTTTGCAGTATCAGTAAGCACATCAGTAATATGTCCCACATAACTTTGCCAAAATTTGACACAACATACTTGGTTTAAGTTTGATCCTTCATAGCTAGCCCAGACTAAAATCAAAGAGATGCGGTAAATGAATTGTTTCAAAAACCTGTAAAGTGGTGGAAGCAACCAATTTCTGTGTGACAGCCGGGATGTCTGTGACTCGTTGTTTTAAAGTCGTGAAAGCCCTCTTGATACCACAAACTTGTTCATTCAGAGTTTCCAACAAATAATCCTCAGGGGATGATTTCTCCGGATTCTCTATTATCATCACCTGGTAAAATTGATATGCATTTTGAAAAAAAATTTGCAAACGGAAAATATGGCATAAAGTCAAAATATCAAGGATGTTGTAAGGAGGGACCAAATTCAAATAATTTTTTTGGGTTTCAATCATTTCTAAATCATGTAAGGGGGAAAATAACTTATTTTATCGCGTTTCCAGATATTAAAAAAATATATATAGAGTTTTCTAATTGTAAGAGGTAAAATATTATATACAAAGCATAACAGATTCGCAAAACCTAACAGGAATTAAGTCTAATGAAAAAAAAAGCTTTTGATTCAGTACAAAGAAATGAACTATGGAAGGCACTTAAAGAACACGAAGTGAATACTAAATTGATAGACGCAATAAAATCATTTTACATTGAACCAGAAAGTGCAGTT
>JARDUL010079109.1:0-11680 GCA_030265205.1 Dirona pellucida | reverse complement strand
TCTCTCTCTCTCTCTCTCTCTCTCTCTCTCTCTCTCTCTCTCTCTCTCTCTCTCCCTCTCTCTCTCTCCCTCCCTCCTCCTTCCATCCCTGACATAAAATCCAGTAGCAAGGAGGAAAAGGGGGGGGGGGGGGGAACATTATGAAAAACAAATATTCAAGCGTAATAAACTGAAATATTGTTATTAATCTGTAAACTAAATCACACAATAAAAAAAAATCCATTAAAAACAGAATTCCTAGTTTGTTAGTCAGTCTATGCTATGTCAGGCAACACAGATGAGCCACACCCACACTGAAAATAAACATCTTAAGTTCAATTACATCCTTTCTTCACGATGAGAGGTTTCATATATTGAATTAAAAATTTCAGTAGATTGGAGAGGATACAAATAATATATATAGATAATTTTTCCTGGCACAAAAGTTTCAAAAGTATTTAACTATTTTTTTAAATTATTTAACTAGCTTTGAGAAATTGGAAGAGCTGAAGGTGGTCAAGTTAAGTGGAATTGTTGAGAAGAAAATAAAGAGAATCAAATAAACACAACACTTCAACAGAAGTTTAAAAAAAGCTGAGAATAAAATATACAAAACTGGAGCATGAAACAACTCATAAAAAATAAAAAAGCTTTCACATGAAACGTATGCCTTGATAATAATTTGAAATTAATATTTTAAAATTATTATTTTTTTAAATGAACATCTCAAGCGCGATTGCCCAACATGTTTATACAGAAAATAAAGGGACAGATGAGTAGAAGAATAGAGTTAAAGTTATCCCCTCCAAGACGCAATCCAGGAGAGGCAAGTGATTTTATAAGGAAGCATGTAAAGGATGATTAAAAACTGTCAGGTTCTCGGAAACGGAAGAACAAGACGTCATCTCAGACACCAAGCATTTTCACAAATACTGATTTCTTGAGAGCTACGGAGATCAGATAGAACTGGGATGTAATTACCAATGTTTGAAAGAGACCTGGCGCAGGAGGACAGTGACAGAGAGCTGAGTTATATATACATAAAATATAAAGATAAACCTGACAGTTTAATATAGCATTGGCTACCGAAATTTAATTTTGAGTTACACATATACCACTTGATAAGGGGTGTATCATATTTTAATGGCTGCTGGTAAAAACTATATACAATAAACAGACTTTTACCAGACAAATATTGCTGCACCACAAGAAAAGGCAGATGGTACCTAGTGTCAATTTGAACATTTAACAATGTTAACAACTTGTCATGATAAAGTATTGGCTTCTAACGTATCTCTATCATGCCACATTTAATCTAGGCATCTTTAAAAAAAAAAAAGTATTTGATTGCATTGCATATGTTTCTCACTAAAAGAAAATAATTTCATTTCCCACAAGTGATTGTAATCAAAACATACTCATAAAATCAAAAACAAGATGTGCTTCATTTTTTAAAATAATTTCAGAGCAACAATATATTTCTTATACCCCTTTCTGTAAATTTAAAAAAAGACGGAACATATAAAAGCTTAAAATCTGCACTTAGAAAGGTGTAGACGAGAAGAGACAGGAAAATAAACGGACACCATGAATTTCAGGATAAAATCCCTTTGAACAATAAATCTAAATAGGTAAACCTATCTATATGCCATTAAGACATACCTACATCTCAATATGTAAAGGCAGAACTGTTTTGTATTAAACTTCAACTACACCTTACAGTCTCTTAAGAACCTTACAAATTTCATTTCACACTACATGAAAACACTACAATCTGCGCAGGGCCGTTGTCATCTAGGTAAATATTAATCACTCTTCCACCATTGACTTGTGATGTAATGTCGGTCTTTTTTCTTTTTTTTGTATGTCCAATTTCAACTTTCTGATAATTTCTCATGGTTTAAATTGATAAATTAAAAAGGCATTGGGAAAAAATAGAAGAGTAGGCAGAGGAAGTATGTAGATAAATTGACAAGAAATGAGGGTAAGATCTGGCAGTCGACAGAAGCAGTTTGGTTAATATAATAACACATAACACATCATCGCAGACAGTGTTAATACATTAAATAGCTTGACTGGCAAAAATGAGCTGCTAATTATTAAACAGCTTTGATTACAAACCCACCCACACACACACACACACACACCCACACACTTATGAGTATCTGTATATACCTGTCTGCTAACTATTAACATTTCCAACATCATTTTTTCATAAAAATTTCACTGAAGCCAGCAACTCAATTTGAAAACATACTATGATCTTTGCAATAGTATCTACATTAATTCAGCTTGCCTATTATTAATTCACCTCCTATGACTTAGTAAAAAAATAATTCGGGAGGGGCGGGGGGCAACTGGGGGGGGGGGGGGGACTGGTATTCCCAGCTCTAGAGAAAATCAAATCACTGTTTGGTAAAAGTTTTTCAAGTGGGACACAACACAATAAAAGTCAGTGAGCCATAGCGTTAGTATCACTATCTAAATCACGTGCATACTTTTTTTCATTTTTTTTCAAACCAAACATCTCAAAACACAAAAAGTGCTTGACACAAATTTTTTTAATTTAGATGAGCTGTTCTATGTCCTAAGAGCAAACTAACTCAAAAATAGGAAAGCAACTCAAAAAGTAAACCTCATCGCTTCTGTAGGGGTTATTGTGTCGATAATCGTCTGGATCTGCCTGAACAGTGACAGTAAATCATAGCATACGATTAGAGCAAAAAATATCAAAACGCAACTCAATGAGTAATGAAAATAAACAAACAAAAAAAGAAAAAGCAAATCAGTAAAAACATTGAGCTTTAAAATCATAGTTACATGACATTATATTCGTGCATTTAAAAAAAATGTGTTAAGTCTCAAATGAAGATGAAAAACAAATAATTGGTACTCAAATAACAATCTGTTTCATCATAAAAAATCTGTTTCATCATAAAATGAAATTCAAATAAATAAAATAAATTCTTTGAAAAAAAACATGAAAAAAAAAAAAAATGCAACAGAAAAATAATAACTGACCAAACAAACCAAAACAATAAAAAATCAAAACAAAACAACAAACTTTTATTAACACTGTCAATTTTATCACAAACCATTGTAGACCAATTATCCAGCTATCATAAATTCTGCAAACATGCAAAACACTATTCACAATGAACAGCATGCCATGCGCAAAATGCTGTTGATGAAACTAGAAACAGCACTCCAACCAGCTGAACTATCCACTCATTATTGACGGTTAGGCACAAACACATCCAGGTATCTTTGCAGGGTCAACACCTTTTCAAATTCCAGGAATCGCCTATCATTTTATATTGACAATTATTAATTAAACGTGGTTCAGGAATCGTAAAGCCAAAAGACAAAATTTTTATGTTATTAAAATTAAAGCCAACGAACGCTAAGCAAAACTTCCTATCAAATTAATTTTCTCTCTTTCAATTTATGATCAGCCAGCCATCAAGCGGTAATATATTCTTTCCTGCAAGCCATATCTGTTTATATTTCAAATGCACAGACCAAGAAAAAAAACCAAATAGATATGAAAACAGACCATGGCCATCGAACTTACTCTTTTCTTGACCTGTTGGTTTAAAAACCATACAGACAGAAATGAAAGGATTATAAAAAATTTGGAAAAAAGAAAATAACAACTACAAATATTTCATATATAAAAAAGAAAAAGAAAAGATTTCACCTATCATGAAAATATTCCCTTCAGGAGAGAATTGTGAGAGACTTTTTAACATTCATTTTAGTTTTGAAAACAGAAGATAAAAAAAAAGAGAAAAGAATGAAAAAGACTTCAAAAGAAGACATTGTTCACTTCATCATCCTACACCAACACACCTGTTGTGAATCATTGAAAAAAAACCCCTATTGTTTACCTCAGATCAAAATGTAAAAATAAAACGGCAGGATGATATATTCCGAATGTTTGGGACGTTTTTGTTGTTGTTTTAAAAAAATAAAACCTGCTCAATTTAAAAAGTTGATTTTGTATGTCTTAAGTTCTTGTCATGCATTTAAAGGCACGGCAATTTATCACGCCACTCTCTACCTGGCCAGGGGGAGCTGAGTATGCTGGAGCAACCTGACTAGCTGACATGTCATCCTTGCAATTCAAAGAAAAAAGCTAAAGTGACAACAATAACAACAACAAAAAACCCTAAAAAAATTCCACAGGCAAGACCAATATAGATTTGTCTCTCTCTTTATTTCTCTTTCCTCAAAATCTGCACGTTTCATATGAAGAACTTTGTGCTTAATTTTCCTTCTCTTCTTATCAGCCACCCAACGCCTTGAAATGAAGAGAGCAATTTTTTTTCGATTGCACAACAATGAAATGACCAGCATTTTGCGATCATTCAAAATATTCATATTATTTTGACACAAAGCATACACACTTGGTATACTTATTAGATACAAATTTTGTACATGCCTGACCCCCCCCCCCTCACTTTTTCCAACCCTCTCCTCTGCATGCCCAAGCACATATTCCGATACATGGGTTTTTATCACAACCTGAGCATAAAATCAAATACATACAGTATAAAAACAAAAATATGTGCAAATCAATGTAAACAAAATGTTTTCGAGGCGGTGAAAATGACAACAAAATATCATTTAAAAATTTGTGTATTTCAATGTCTAGCCCAGCCAGGTGCAAAATGCTGATAGGAATCAAAATATAAAAAAAGTACAGTGCGTTAACTTTGATAAAAGCGGCATATATAGATGCCTTAAGGATTATTCTTAGAACGTGTAAGGAACTTGACAAAACAAATTATAATACATAAAAATAATAAATGACAAAACAAATAAAGCAGATTATGATAAACAAATTATAATAAATGAATGAGACCATTAATCGTAGTACGAATATTCGTCATCATCACAATGCACTGTTCAAAGGCTTCATTGGGTAATGTTGGGATGTCGTCAATTTAATTTCTTCCTGATATCATAACGTGCTAAATACATGGGGGTGGTGGAATGAATGCAACAACCATTTCGTATTCGCCATGCCATGATGCTATATCGTCCACCGTACTTTTTATACAGATACGAATTGGAAGTTCATTATTCGTCCAATCAAAAATAAGCAATAATGAGCTTTAGTCTTCCCCTCATTAAAATTTCAGCGAACGAACACAATGGCCTTGTGATTAGTGGGGGGAAAGGGGGGGGGGGGGGGGGGGTAGTAGACTTTTGTAGAAGATGTACTGTGGGTTTGAAACCTCGACATATTTTTTTTCAGTAGTATCCCATGAGCATAAAGTGTGCCAGCCAGATTCTTGATGACAGCGATGCAGGAATTTTTTAATTTTTTAAATTGTCTTCTCATTCATATCAGTAGCATTTTTCATTGTTACATAAACAGATTTGCTACAATCAGATATCACTGGAGATTATATGCACAAAATGTAAGAGACATTTGTGCTAAGAAACTGGAATAGTAAGATGAACGAGTTGTATGGAAAGAACGGAAACACAAGGAAATGCTGTCAGAAACACCCACCAATCACCCCTCATCAATTATTTTGTTGAGTACACGCCATAGTGAAATGATGATTCAAAGTTAGATTCAAAGCATTAGTTTTATTTATAAAAGAAATCTGAGAAAATATGAAAGGACAAGTACGATATCTACTTAGATATCCTACCATTCTTTATGTCCATTAAATCATTTAATCAGTTTTGCATAACTATGGACTATATTATAGAAAAAGAGATCATATAACATCCTCATCAATTGAATTACACTATCGGCCTGTGGAATATGTATTTTAGGTTTTAAATGTATCAATAATTTGGCATCATCATACTTGTCCAATATCATCCAAACACAGCCAGAGCACTTTCATTTTTTAATGATAAGAAATTTGTTGTACCAAATTACAAATATAATCATTTTGGGTTTAGATCATTTATCCATTTTGGCCCTTTTGCTTGGAACAAACGGCCCAGAGCTCTAAGAGAAGAAGATTGTTAATCAAATTTTTTCTAAAATATTGAAAACTTATCTCTTTGTCCAGGCATATTCATTAATCACGGTTTAGATAAATTCTGTTTATTTTTACATTTAAATATTCTATCTGCCTCGCTTGTAACTTTTAAAGTTGTTTTTATAAGTTTAAGTGATGTTATGTTGCAAATTTGTCCTGGGTTTTTTTATCTGTTGAAATGACGAATTATTTTTTTATTTCAGCGTTAATATAATAAATATATATACATCTTATTCTATTTTATTTTTAATAAAATCTAAAGCGCATTGAGCATATTTGTGGGAACGCACCTATAAATGCCATTTATTACCATTCATTATTATTACATACACAGATTTCACTTGGAACAGATTGTCTTTGAAACAGCCACGTGTCTGTGCTTATGACCCCAAATGAAAAGAATTTTGGGTTATTATCTACTGTAGTTACATATATATAAACAGATAAAAATATTATAAGGTATTCAAGTATGTCAAAGATTTGGTTTATGTCTATATTATTGTCTCTTCCTTTGGTTAAAATACAAGTTTGTACTACAGGTCAACATTTAATATCAAAAGAAACCGAGAAAAGCAAATGTTGTTAAAAAAAAAAAAGCATGGAGGTGGTGGTGGTCACCTGCTGATATATAAATCAAACAATGAAAATGAAAAAAAAAGTTTTTGCAGGATGGAAGGAATGGTGTACGGTGTAATACTGTGGATTAGAAACTGATAAGATAGCGGGGGGAAAATAATATATAATAAATGCACATTTGTTAGCATGAAGGACAACATGGTTGAACGACATCGTCGCAAGCAAATGGGGACAACTTACATGGTCTGATCCCGCAGGTCCACGTTTCTGTCCCAGTGAAGTGGTAAATAAAAACAGTTTAACAATTGGTACTTCAAAGAGTGAAAATACCTCAATGAAGATTGGAAGGTGGTATGCACGGCAACCAAAAACGAAATATATATCAAAAGAAATTTAAAAAACCAAAAAAACTTTAATTAATTACAAATTCAAAGTTGATCACGATTTCAAATAAACCAAACATGAAACAAGAAAATGAGTATTGTGATCAGGTGAACTTCCTGTTTGTTTGGGGTTTTTTTCCATTATGAGTGAAGTGAAGATTGATTCCATCGTTATCAAGAGATCCAATATGATTAATATCATTACTACAAATTCATTGTCAACATGAGTATCAACATTTTATTGTCCTGCTTTGACGATGGACTCACAAATGTTGTGAACTTGGAACGCACTACGAGGATAGAATGTTGCGCACAAAGAAAAAAGAAAGTCTTGTGCAATGAATAAACATGAGCTTAGTTGTACATCATTATTCAAATCAGCCAACGATTGGTCTTGTCTTTAAACCTTTTGCTATGAATGTAGAATGCACATTAATTATGACAGTACATATAATATTACTTTGATCATGACAAAATGAAATGTGAAATAAATAAAAAATCACAGCAATATGAGATTTGAAATAAGAAGACTTGAAAAAATCATAACTTACATCATCTTCAATGAATTCAGTCTGCTGATCTAATTCTCTGTAGAAAGAAAGAAAAAGAGAAACTTCTAAACATTGTTTATATTTTTCTTGAAAGCCTCAATTGATGTGAATAACAAGGCTGGTAAAGACAAAACATTATAAAATACTATAAAATGTTTCATTTGGGAAAATCACAAGCTCTCAAGTACTATTTTACTTCGATTAAATAGAAGGGTAGTCGCATTAATATGTGTGAATCATTCCAACAACTTCCACTAGGGCAAATGGCTTGCACTTGCATGTCACATCTTTTTTGTACATGAAACAAAGTATGTTAACTTGTGATAAATACAACGAATACCCTCAGGCATTATAAAATAAAGAAGTTGCGAAACAATAAGAAATTAGCCACAAGTAAAATCAAGGCTGCAAAAACAGTCATTTTTCAGGGGACGGGGCAGAAACATAACTAACAGGGGACTGTGCATTGAGTTGTTTCAAAAATTGCTTTTCATCAACCGAGTTCAATCAATGAAATACATACCCTGACACATTGGGCTTTTCAGTGAAGATTCTGATCAAGAACTTTCCTTCAAAGTTGGGCTCGAACGTCGAGGGGATGATGGCGTATGTGCCTGGTTTCAGCTTGTGTCTTCCACACACCTCTCTCATGTTGATGAAGGTTGGGGACTTGGCAACGGAGGCGTTGTACTTGAAGAACTTCATGTCTAGTGGGCCAGAGTTGGGGTCATCAACCTTAAACAAAGGAAAGAAAAAAAAGGTAAATGAAAAGATGGTATTGCATTATAATTTTAACTTGAAATTTACAATTATATTTATTCTGCTTAAAATGACATGGGGATAAATTTTGTGGGTCTTAAAACGTTTACTGTGCACAAAACAATTGAAATACTTTGTAACTTTTTAAAGCGACAATCAATAATCTCTTACATGTGAAAATCTATATATTTTGGCCATATTTAACATGACGTATAGTTTGTGAATGGCGACAAGTCATATTAATTTCCCATCCACTATTTTTCTACACATTTCAATTTGTTCATTTACATAAAAGTGGTATTCTAAAATGAATTTGGAAATTAAATCTATACACCCATTTTAACATGCATACAATATGTAAGTGTAATATACCCACTGATATTCAAAGAGCAAAAAAGAAAAGAAGGCAGTGACTATCAGCAGTGCTAGGAGTCTCTGGTCTCACCTTGTAAATGACGTAGCCTACGGTAAGGAGGTCAAGACCTTCTTTCCTCTTCTTACGACGATCCTTCTGCAAGACAGCTACCAGAGCTGTGCACATGTCCTCATCATCATCGTCATCAGGGTCAGTCAGAGTCATACGGAACTGAGGGTTGGTGGCAAAGGATTCTGCGGTAAATCAAAGCAAATTAAAATTATTTTCGTCCCCTGGTACCATAAATGGATGAAAAACTCTGGGCACTGCATCAAGTCTAGACAAAGCATGCAAAATACAGCATTTATGAATATGTTATTGAAGGGCATACATCGAAAGGTAGAAAGGAAATTGATAAAGAAAGTTATTGAAAAGGTTTTTTTAAATTATAGAAAAACAATGTTTTAACTTGATACATATTGAGTTTTGAATGCTGCCCATTTGACCTGTTGTTAATACAGATGCTGCCTTGTGACTCACGTACAGTATAGAACAATACAACTATGGCGTGACCCGTGACCTCTGTTGTAAGCTGGACTTGTCCTTGTCCAAAAATTGCAAATGTGCCTAACAGGCAGCGTGTGGCGTATTAAGTGTTGAGTGTTCCGTTGCTTCCCCGGGGCAAAAGTGCTACTGTAAAGCGCTTAGAGCATGGTGATGATCGTGGATAAGCGCTATAATTTAAATGTCATTTATTTATATATTTACTTACCCAGGAAATTACGGCAACCTCCGGCGTTGTGGCCCTTGATCCATTCGCTGCCCTCCTTGTAACACTCCCACTTCTTCTTGTTGGACAAGTTCTCGTCTTCCAGGGAGTCTGGACCCAAGTTACAAATCTCCAGCTTTTGGAAGTTGGTGCTCCAGTCTTGGAAGGACATCCTGTGAAATAATCAGATCAGACATTTTCATTGTATTATCATTTCTCTTAGTTTGTTATCTGGTCCCTTTAGAACCATGATATAACAGTGTAGGGACCAGCTCTGTGTCTGGCCGAGGACGGTGTACAAGGCAGAAGGCATCGATGCGCAGACCCAGGTAAAAATGTTTCCAGGTTAAGTGCAAGTCTGTGCCACACTAGTACACATGGCTTGATGCAGAGCTGGAAAATCTATGGATCAATAATTTTCGTTGTTTGCAAGAGGATAAAAAAAATGGATCAATCTTTTTTATTTCATCTCATACATTGCTTATAAATATGTGTCAAATAATTTCATTATCATGATGTATATCAGATCAAGACATTAAAACATAATAAAAAATTGAACGAATATATCTGATTCATACAGATTATCAATCGAAACAGTTGTAAAAATGAATCATATGAGTATTGACTTAATTTGCAAAGCTTTACATAAGCCACACGCAGTGGGCTCATCACCTGCTCGTCTTTAATTCCTGATGCAGAGTCTTTCTAGCCATGTGTTAGATGATGAGTGGTGTAAGTCCTCATTGACATTTGGATTTACTTCCATTTGTCATGTGCACCCTTCAGAGCTTGACATATGGCTGGCCCCTACACTGCTTATTGCGGTATAAAGGGGTATCTGATAAACGATACATAAGCCACTGATAGAAACAAAATTAAAATAAAAAAATAAAAAATATCATACCAAAACTCTCCATCATCGCTGAATGTCAGGCCCAGTTCATCCTTCTCCTCTTGAGAAAGGAGACCCCACTCTCGGGACCTACAGGACAAACAAAGACATAACAAAAACAAAATATTAATCAACGTCTTTTCGGAACCTGCACTGTAACCTTTTTACTTCTGCTGTTGAGATTTCCAATGCATTCTTGATTCTGTCTTCACTTAGCCTATAACATGATGTTTACTGTATCTTGTTACCAAACTATTTCAGCTGAAGTCATGGGTGGAATAACATAAAGTGGGGGGGGGGGGGGTTCTGCTGAAGCTATTGGTGAATTGGGTGATTTAATTACAACTATTTTTCAAACCTTAACCACTTGACTGCTGACTTATAATGTTTAAGTGTATTCAGATTGTGACTCAAATTGACCTAACCTATATGATTTTATTTTTACATTATCTCAGAAACTACTCATCAGAATACAATAAACCTACACATATTTTGAAACGAATAGCTAGTTAGAGAGGACGAATTCATCCTCATTGCAGCCAGCCCACGGCACCCGAATTCGTCCGCATCGCAGTTAGGTGGGTGGTTAAACTAAATTATGATTGAATTAATCATTGATGGTGAAAATGTAGCAGATTACAATGTTCTTTCTATCTTTAACACAAATTAGGTTTTTTCAAAGAGCTCCTCTATTCATGCTAAAAGACACTAACACTTACCCGTCACTCCAAGCTCCTTTCCATTCAGCATCATTACCCCAAGGGTTACGGACTCGAACCATGGGGATTTGACCCTCAAATCTTGCTGTCTTAATATCGGCCTAAAAATGAACATAGGAGGAAGGGAAAAATTTTTTATCACTATCATTATTTCTCAACTTCATAAAATTTGACAATGTTAATAAATGTGAATCGCATCATATTTCCTATCATACTGATATAAAAAATATGCAAATAAATCAAATTTCATTGGACAAAACACACATGGCATATAATATATAGAAAAATAATGTAACAGTGTAGAAACCCATTGAAATCATCAAAATTGTAGTTTGTAAGAAGAAGAAGAAGAAGAAGACAGTGCTGTTACTATCCCCGAAAATCCTGCCTTTTAGCTGTCAAGAGGGTGCAGGTAATTAATCACCCAGCCGGCACTACCGAGGCGGGATGGGCACGGTACTGTGATGGGATCGACAAGGTCACAGTGACCTGTTTAATGGCTTGCGCAGCGGCCGTCTGATTGACATTTTTTATCAACTTTAATGCTCTATTTTGAGTCCAGATTGCAACCGACAGATCGAGAGCAAACACCATATCAAACTTTGTTTGTGCCCCGTTTTACAGAGTAGTTTTCAAGAATCTGCAGTTAGTAGAAAGTGCTGTTTTCTTGTATCAAAAAGGAAGTA